>JALHBY010000179.1:224646-460134 GCA_024340155.1 Tolypocladium pustulatum | reverse complement strand
AACTATAGAAGTAGTATAGGAAAGGATAATTAGATTATAAAAACCTATTAATACTAGACCTAGAGGATAATAAGAATAAATATAAAGTTAAATAAGTTAAAGACTAGAAAAAGATTAAGGGCAATACCTTCTTCCTTATTAAATAGAAGGGCTAGCTAACTAAATATAATTAATAGGTCGATACTAAGGATATAGCGAAGAGCTAGGACCTTATTAAGGAATACGCTACTAGCTAAATAAAAAGGAAGAGGGTAAGACGCGATAAGGGGAATTAACCCTATATACTAGGTTATAGAAGTAAATTACCTATATATTACTAGCGAATTAGTACTATATCGCTACCTATTCGCCTTACTCTAAAATTTTAATAGCTATATATAAAATAGTAAAATAGGATTAAAAGGGGATATCTATTATATATTACCCGGATTTTCGCCTACTATTAAAATCCTCCTAAAATTATAAAAAGAAAACTATAAAGGAAAAAATAAAGAAAAGATAAAAGAGAAAAGGGAAAAGTATTACTTACCTACGGCGCCTATCTTTAACTAGGGTAGCGACTAGTAGCTAAGCCGATCCCTCCTCTATCTAGGGTAAATCTAGGAACTTAAAATCTATCTCCTCCGCTAAATTAATATACTCTACTATAAACGCCTCTATCTCTACCTTTATAAATAGTAAGGTATATTACTAAGAAATATAGCCCTCGTTACTAAGTAGTAGTTAGACCTTTAACTACCTCTCCTAGGTATAGTAATTAGGACTAATAACTATAGTTCTAAATAGAGGAGCTAGGTTTAAATATACTAGGAGTTCGAAGCGGTTACTAATAAACGCCTAGTATACCCTAGATTCCTCCTAGGGAGGAGTTAGCAAAGGATTACTAAAGAATAGGAGACGAACCTAAACTTACCTTAGTCGTCTTCTTAATACCTACTAAGTTATACTCCTTAGTATATGCTAAGTATAAAGCGTCGAATACCTCGTATAAATACTATAATATTATAGCGAGGCGGCGGCGTTTATCCTTATCTAAGATAAAGACGCTATTATCGGACCTATCGTCCTCGTTATTATCCCTAATCTTCGCTAGATTTATCCGACGAAGTTACTTAAGGACGGCGATTAAGTTAGAATAGTCTCTAGCTATACCTAAGAACGCCTAGGTAGTAATTAGTAAGTAAATAATAATAATCTAAAGGGTAAAAGATATACCTAGCTATAACTATTATTACGATAGTAATACTACTTATATCTCGTCGCTTAAACGCTAGAGAATATATACCTAATATTAATTACCTCGGAAGGCTTTAGGTCTATCTTCTTATATATAATAATAGATATACGAAGATAGTATATATACTAAGACTCGAGGGGAGCTACCCCTATCTCCCGAATAGGGCGAGCTTTAACCTTAGATCGGGACTAACGCGGTACCCTAATAGTAGCTAGTCCCTCTATACTATCTTCGTCGCCTATATTAGCATTATCCTAAGAGTTAATATAGGGATCCTCCTAGTCCCCCTTAGGAGTTAGGGCTTAGGGAGGAGTCTCTATCTTATCGGCACCTACCTAGGACTACTTAGGTATAGTTTGCCTTAATAGCTTAGGAAGGGAGGAAGACTTACCTAAATCCTACTAATAGCTAGTAGGATCCTCGTTACCTAACTAGTTTCTATTAGTAATAGACGAATTAGTAGTAGTATACCCCTAGGGCGCCTAACTACTACTAGTAGATAAACGAGGAGACTTAGCGGCCGAGCTATCTAAGTCTATCTTATCCGCCGCCTCTACTAGGGGCGTCGGGGAATGCTTACGAGTCGCGACTAAGTTAACTATAAGATCCTCGACTAAATCCCCTAATCTTAACTTAGGCGAACGACCTAAGGGGGATTTATTACGGCGAGGATGCCTAGGAAGACGTCGGCGCGCTATAGGCGACCTAGTTACGCTACTACGACGAAGACTTTAGGTAAAGCTAGATAGACGACTAGCCTTAGGCTTATAAGAAGTACGAGGAGTAGGAGCTATAATAACTTAAAGAAATAATAGGTATAAGAGGGGGAGAAAATAGGAAGAATAGGCTAAGGCGAAAACGATATCTTAATAGCTAAAAAGTAGGTTAAGATAAAGAAGAGAAAAGAAAGAAGAGTTAATAGAGAAAATAGGCGTATACTTTATAGAATTATTATTATACCGACTATATAGCGAACCACGAGTAGTTACCAGGTAGTAACTATACCTATATATATTTAAAGAAAATAAATATAATATAGAGCCCTAATAATACCCCGAACCCTAACGCGATAGGTAATAAACCCTAGAAACTCTTAAGAGCCTAAGCTAACTTACTATAGAAACAAAACTACTATATAGAGCCCTAAGGTAGCTAAGACGTCTACCTCGAGAGGGGGAGGTAATTATAAAAGAGTTACTAGGAGCGTATACTAAAGTAACTATAGGCTATTGCCCTTCCTTAGGGCTCGAAAAGCCTAGAGAAACCTAGCTTTATTATATAGTACTTTGCCTATATAGATAAAGCCTAATACTCGGTCGTAACAGAGGATAAGTTCTAAGTTAGGAATCCCTTATAGTCTACTTAGTATATCGCCTAGGTATTAGAACTAAATCGCTAGTATAGCGCTAGGGTTTCTATCTTAGCGCTACTAGATAACTTAATATATTACTATAGGGCTAAAGAGCTACTATAGGATTACCTTATATATATATAGACCCCTCCTTCTTAATTAAAAGGGATTCTTCCTTAGATAAGATTTAGTCTTATTAGTCTATAAGGTAGAGGTAGAGAACTATATTAAATATTATTTTCTATTCGGTACTATCCTTACTACCTAACTATTATATTATAACCTCTACCTCTCTATACCCTCCTAATATTCTATAGCTTAGTCTTTATATAGGTTAACTAGGTTAATAAGGATAGCGATAATACTTCCTAGGAAGGCTCTTACCGCTCCCTTAGTTTTATTACTTACTAAGCTACTACCCTAGCCCTTATCTACTATAGTTTTATAGAGGCGTCTTTACCTTTCCTTCTAGTAGTTCTCCTTAATCTTATTAATCGTTTCCTTTAATAGTCTCTTAAGTATTCGTATTATCTTTTTAGTAATCGCGTACTTAAGAAGTAAGTATTAACTTAGCTTCTATAAATAGGTAAACTTCCTATTTAGCTTCCTTATATAGGGGCATTCCTAACTTATTAATACTTAGTTTAATTAGTCTAAGCTCGCTCTAAGTATAGCGTATACGCTAAGCCGCTATATATCCTTATACTCGTTAAGCTATATATTAAACTTATTACTATAGGCGTTAAGAGTCTTAGTCGGTCTGCCTAGGCATTCGGCCCTTATAAGCTCGGTCTCGATCTATCTTACCTATTCTAGAGAGAACCGAGTACCTATAGTATAAATAAAATCGCGGATAGCTAGGTTACCTTAAACTTCCGTAATATTATATCGAAGACCTTCGCTATATACTTAGCTCTAATATAAATACTAAGCTATAGGCCTCGTATTCGCGCGTTTAGCCTCCTTAAGCACTACTCGGTATTGCTTTTATACTACCTCTTTTATACTCGTCTAGCTCGGGGCGAACTTAGCCTTAATTTCCTTAACGAGCTAATATATCGAGTAGTTAAGGTTCTTAGTATTAAGCTTCGTAGTAATAACGTAGTATATATTTAGTTCGAGGGTCGCCGCTATCTATACGCGGATAGCTTACTCTCTAGCCTCTCTCGTATAGTAAGTTAAGTACTTAATAGCTTCTCTCTAAGTATACGTTTAGGCAAGCTATTAGACTCTCGTAAAGTCGGGTTCCTCGCATAGAAATATAAGTATAAACTTCTCCTTTACTTCCTCGATCGATAACGCCTTTAGAGTAGTAGCTATATCGGTTAGCCGCTCGGGTTAATCCGGATTAATTATATCCTATAGCTTCTTAATATATACGTGGCTTTCGAGCGTATTCATCTAGTTAGTCTATTGCATAGGGGTCTTAAGTTTCTAGGTTCTAGGAAGGCTTTCGGAAGACTCTTTAGTTATATCTATCGTAAGCTCGGCGAGCTTACGCTTGGTATAGTAAAGGCTAGGACTATCTTATAGACAAGGACGAATATATCGATGATAGGCGTAGCGCAGTAGAAGTTTCTAGGGTTTAAACCTACCCGGGCTTATAACTATTATACGGAGCGCTCATAGCCCGTTTAGAGCATACGATTGACGATATAAAATAGCCTTAATCCTATATAAGAGAATTGCCTGACGAGGCGGTCTTTAATGGCTAAGCTATGCCCCTATTGTAGGCTTGCTCGCAATTAGGTTGTTCCGAGCGTTGAGCCAATTAGGTGACTGCGCCCTTGCGCTCACCTTCACATGTTATTGGAACCTCTTATGCGCGATTAAGCAGGCCCGATATGCGTGTAGAGGGGTTGAAGGCGTCAGCCTTTTGGGGTGCAGTCGCGAAGCTACAATTGAGGCTCCAGTCGACATTATGAAAAGACAATGAGCCCGAGTCATCCATGCCATGTGCCAGCCCAAGGTTGTCCGTCTCTCGCAGGCCGGCGCGCCTTGCCGCTGATCCACCGGGACCCATCAGCCTTGTCGCGCTGCCACTGGGCGCCGTCATCCCTACTCCCTCTGGCGTGTCGTGGGCATGGTGGTTGGGTCGCCGGCCGCGTCCTCGATGCTGAATGGCTCGCTGGCCCGAATGGGAAACTCGGTTTGCGGCCACCAGCACACGCTACCATTTACAAGCCCACCAATGAGCAATGTTTGCCGCCCTCATGCCACATCGCTAATGCCCGTGCGACCAACCGGGCTGGCCAATGAGCCGCCGAATGCATCAAACGGGCGAATCTTCCTTATACCTAGGCGCGCCTGCTGAAAGTGCCCGTCTTGTAAGTGGCAAGGGTGCGTTCCTTGCCGTGAGCCGCTGGTTCGTCGCCCCTCACGATGTTCCTGACCCAGCTCGATGGATTCAGGGGCGCGGCGACCAGTTGCAGCTCGGATGCAGCATGCTTTGCAGATTGCGGCTCACGAGATGCGGGGGACGCCCTGGGCGGAACGTGCCATTGTCCTCCGGTTGGCTTTGATGCCTTCGGGGGGGCATACGCCGCCAGTTGCTAATGCAGCATGGGGTCTACCATGCTTTTTTCTCTTTGTAAGAACTGTGACCTCCAAGGACTGGCTTACTGCTGCACATCCACACCCCCCATACAGTTTTGATTGCGCGCTGAAGCTATCACATGTAGGGCCTGCCTTCGAGGCCCCGGCTCCACGACGATTCATGGCAAAGGGACGCCGGCAAGCAGACACCCTTCAGGGCAAGCAGACACCCATCATGGCAAACTCACACCCTTTCGAGTCAGTAGGCCCCTGGAGTTACAAGACGTCTAGCTACAAAGACTGCGCTGCGGCGCCGACAAAGGTGCCAAGGCTATAAGTATGCGAGCGCCCCGACTCCCGTCTCATCTCGTCCCCCCCGAGTCTTCAGCGATCTCGCCAATCTTTCATTCAAATCTATACTCAGGTCCCTGGTGGATCTGTCCATTCCCTCAGAACGCTTCAAATTCACTCTTCTTATTCATTGTCTATATTACTTCTTGACCAACGTTCATCATCATGTATACCGCTCTCGCTTCTCTCGCTAGCCTCGGCCTCATGGCCACGGCCGCCCTGGCTGCTCCCTCCAAGGTTCTCCCTCGCGGATCCTCTGGTGGCCAGAACGTTGTCTACTGGGGCCAGAACGGTGGCAACATCGCCGAGAACAATGACCTGTCCACGTACTGCTCGTCAAGCTCCGGCATCGACGTCATTGTGCTGTCGTTTCTCTACACGTACGGCAACGGTGCCACCGTCCCGTCCGGCGCTATCGGACAGTCGTGCTCCATCTCCGCCACCGGTCAGGGCCAGGGATGTGACGACCTCGCCAAGGCCATCGACACTTGCAAGTCCAACGGCGTCAAGGTCATCCTGTCTCTCGGTGGCGCCTCTGGATCCTACGCCCTGACCTCGCAGGCCGAGGCCGAGACCATCGGCCAGAACCTGTGGGATGCCTACGGCAACGGCTCCGGCGGCAAGGTGCCGCGACCCTTCGGCAAGACCTTTGTCAACGGCTGGGACTTTGACATTGAGTCCAACAGTGGCAACCAGTACTACCAGTACTTGATTGCGAAGCTGCGATCCAACTTTGCTTCCGACTCGGCCAACACCTACTACATCACCGGCGCTCCTCAGTGCCCCATCCCGGAGCCCAACATGAACCAGATCATCACTGCTGCGCAGTTCGATTACCTCTTTGTTCAGTTTTACAACAACGCCGGCTGCTCGCTCGACGGTACCATCAACTTTGGCGACTGGAAGAAGAACATTGCCAACACGCCCTCTTCTGGCGCCAAGATCTTCATCGGTGTGCCTGCGTCTCCAATGGGCGCCACTGGCACCGAGAGCGGCGCCAAGTACTACCTCCAGCCCAGCGCCCTGGCGACGCTCGCGAGCCAGCACACCAGCGACTCTGCCTTTGGCGGCATCATGATGTGGGCTGCTGGCTTCTCCGATGCCAACGTCAACAATGGCTGCACATATGCTCAGACCGCCAAGCGCATCTTGAAAACCGGCTCCGCGTGCTAAGCGACGAGTCCATCGCGCTTCGGGGACAGACAATTCCCACCAAAACTGTCTTTTTCTTTCACTATAGATATTCATGTTCACGGTCATGTACATACATTACTAGACAACCACAAGCTTTGTGTTTTAGCTTTCTCGAATATACTTCGTACTGCCTATCGCTTCAGTTGGACTTTGCAGTGTCATGCATATACTGCTTGGAGAACCATGTGAAGCTGTTGGCATTTGCCTTGCTCTCGAAATATTGCTCGATTTTATTGACTGTGGTTCTAGTGCCCGGTGATATGGCAAGGCTTCGGAGTGTGATTGCGGCCGGCGCCAGCTCACCCCGCGACACCTTCACAGTAGTCGGTCATCACAATGCGATTGATTCGTCCAAACTCGGCCTCTTAGCTCATCCTTCCGCGCAAGAGAACGCCATCGTTTTCGTCGGGTATAGCAACATGCCCCAGCGACAAAGACAAGTGAAAGAGAAGATGAGCGTTAGATCTTTGTTCATAAAAGCAGGCGACTCTATATCGTCGCTGTCGTCGCTGCATCTGTATCAGGTTTCGCAACCCCATCTCCTTCCTTGGACGCCATCGTGTCCGTACTGACTCCCGAAAACGGACAGACACCAGCCGGAGCCGCGGCACCGTGACCGTCCGGCGCATCACCCGCCTCTGCGTCCTCGTCCAAAATCTTCTTGCCATGCAGGTAGCCCTCGCGCTCGACCTCAATGTCCGAGTCTCCCGCCTCGAACTCGGCGCCGTCCTTGACGTGCCACTTGGCCATGAGGTCATTTTGTATCCAGATGACTTTGTTGAGCGCTTTGACGAGCGCCGTCTTGCGCTGGATGTGTAACCGTGGGTGCGACAGGATGGCCTCGGTCATGATGTCCTGGATGAAGCCCAGGCACGCGCCAAGGTGAATGTACTCGACATGCAGCGGGTGTTTGCGTCCCAGGCCGACGTGCATCATGCTGCCCAAAATTACATCAGTACGATGACTCTCATTGTGGGACGATTCGACCCAGTGGTCTAGGTATCACTCACCCAACTTTGTCCAGGTACTCCCAAAAGTCCATCCTGCTCGGGTCAGAACACAGCTTGTTCAGGTACGCTCGCAGGAAAGCTTTTCGATGCAGGATCTGCGGGCTATTCTCGTCGGGTATCTCATCTACCGGCCCCTCAAATGATGTGCTCCGAGTCGTGAACGCGCGGGCCGTGATGTCGTATTGCAGCAGCTTCTTGTATACGATGTTGACGACGGCGGGGATGAGGGCTTTGACGTATTTTGCGCCGGAAATGAGAGCTTCAATGTCGCCTGAGGATCAAATATCAGCAAAGGTCTGCCTGCGCTAGTTGTTGCCGCGCCCGCAGGGGACTGCCACCGGAGCTCACGTACGGCTGGAGAAGTCGAGGAATGAGTGTAGGTACAATATGCGAGTCTCTAGATTTGTGTACAGATCCTCCCGCTTGATCTGTTTCATTGGTACTAAGGACGCCATGGTTTCTGTGGGCAGTGTCCTGCTCTGTGCGCGTTTTGATGAGTGGTTGTGATGGAGTCAACTCGTGAGTTGTCGGACAGCGTTGGCCGGTCGAGGTTTATAAATCGCAACGAGGTATTGACGTTTACAATGCAATTCGGCTGGCTATATCAATGTGCAAGAACAGGGAAAGCAAAGGAAAGGGCTCCAAAGAATCTGTAGCTCATCGTCTTCTCCCCGCTACTATTTATTCCCCCTCACTCCACCATCGTCATCGCCGGAACCGAACGGATTCAACCATTTTCGCGCGTCACGAGAATGAATCTGCGCCCGTCAGGCCAGAGCTCGCCAACAGCAGATGGTGCCATCATGGTGGTATGATGAGTGGGGCCGTGACCGGGTTTGATGCTCGGTGTCGAGTCCGGGGTCCCCCGACGATCCCGCTTGGCAGGGGACCTGCGCTGCGCAGCTGAAGGGATAAAAGTGCCATGGTTTCCGTAAGAAATTGCGACTGACATGCTATTTGTCAATTTCCGATTCGCCCTCCGCTGCACCAGTCATGCTGATTGCTTTGGTCATCCATGCACGTCTAGCCCAATCGACGAGCCTCACATAACGCACCATTTCCTCCTCAAATTCCCGATGTCAATCCTACGAACAAGCATAGTTTACATATATCCATCCTTCCCAGGCAGCCATTGAAAGCTGTATCTCCTTCAATCCAGCCCTGTCACCTCCGGTGGTACTCACCAAAAGCTCAGGTCCTTCGACTCGCACTTCATCGTTTTTGCTAGGTCCAGGCACACCCTCATCTTTCGAGACATGTTCAGCACCACAAGAGCCTTCCAACTTGCTGCTGTTGCTGCGCGGCTGTATTGTTGAGGTACGCAAAGATATACTCGTCGTCCAGGTCGACAAGCTTGAAGCTTCCGTGGATCAAGACGCCGCGGTGTGTTTTGCGCAGCTGAAGGAAGCTCTTGCAAAGCTCAGGATCGACTCTGGGTCTTGAGCGCGTTGACAGGGGCTGATGGAGCGAAAGTCGTCATGAACGCGCATCCAAGCCTTCGCATCAGCTGTGGTGAAGCCAGCGTTGGGTGAATCATCCCATTGGAAGGTAATCCGGAGTGATCCAGCGCTAGAATCTACAGGCCCTTCCTCGTTGCTTCCAGGCGCTCCCGACTTTCGAATCGACTGCTTCTACTTAGGGGTTCGGCTCTCAATGCCTCGATCCTCCTTGACGCCCTAAAATGTCGGCATTTTGACCCCTAAAATGTCGGCATTTTGACCCCTAAAATGTCGGCATTTTGACCTTGCGAATCCCTTGGCCTTGGTACAAGAACAGCGTGCCGGTCGATCATTGTCGCTTGCTACAGAGCAATGACCTTGTCAGACGGGAGCCACATCTCGGGCGTCGAATCGTCACCAAAGCCGCTAATTGCGCTGCCACTGTCATGGTTCTCACAGAAGACGTGGTCCACGCACCTGTCCCCTCGACGAAGCTCTGCCATGTCTACGTAAAGGCATTGAGTTCTAACAGTAGGTATGGCTAGTAATTCTACTTGGCACCAAAGTCTTGCCCAGTACTAAGACGGAACACGGAAAACTCAAAGGCCATTGCACCACATCGAGGGATGACCGATGCAGGGATTGTGGATCGGTAGCCAGCACGTCGACAAAATCTTGTCGCTTGGAGTATTTGTTGACAGTGTCGATGCGAAAGCCGTCTACTTCACGGTCCAGCTAGGACTGCAGGATCTTTTCGTAGATAGCCTCTCGGCAGGCTGCACTTTTTCAGTGCAGGTCGGGCTGGTCATGGCGTAGAGATGCAGCTAGTATTCCTCCGTGTGCTTATCCCACGTCAAGTTGAGGTCGCAAAGAAACCCGTCAAAATCATCGGCGCATGCCGAAGTCCATTGTCGTCTTACCGAAATGGCATCCAGATATACCAGTCTTGCCAGGGGCTGAGAGCGCGACTCTTGAAACCATTTGTGTTCAATTGATGTTTGGTTGACGAGAATAACCTCGATACGTGGCGCATGGCATTGCCTCACCAACGCGTCGACGTTCTCCACAGTATCATACGGTCTATAGATGGCCTGGTAGTCGGACACATAATATTCCGGTGATTTTGAGGGCTTTCGAATATCGGTGACACCCAGACCACATCCGCGCCAAGGTCTGTAGATAGTCGATTTCGGATACCGGACCAGGCAAAATGAAATCTTCTCGCCGTCGCCGATTGAGTCTTTGAAGCTAGCTGGTCAGACCTGGCAAAAAGCAGCATGTTTCCACCACGGAGTGTTGCCTGCACACCGCCTGCAGTCCCAAAGTAGTCGAAGAGCTGTGAGTTTCGATACTGCTGCCAACTTGCCTTCAGGAGTTGTCAATCCCGCTGAACCGACCATTTGTCCCAATACCATTGCCGCTGGGAACCTAACGAATGTCTTCGTTGGTCCAATCGAAATGTTAGTGTAGAGGAGCCGGGCTAGTACCTGTTTAAGATCGGTGATGTAGTTGTCCAGGCTATTTGACGCGGTGATGATATTGTCGTAGTATACTTCCGCGACTATCCCGTGTAGAATTTTATCAATCTATCGTTACACGTAGGCGTTGCTACCCTTATATCCCATGATAGGGACGTTGAAGGTATATTGGCCCGTGTAGGTTGACATTGTGAAGCCCCATCGTGACTCTGGGTAGATTCGCCATGGTAGTAGAATGACATTGCGTCCATAATCGTGATATGTGTCGCGTTTGCCAATTTGGCACGTATCCCGTCCTAGTTCTTCATTAGGTAGGCATCGGTCAAACACACAAGCCTCGACAGCTGACAACCCATTTTGGAAGCACCTCTGCCGACGTTTCAGGAGGTTGGTCAGACAGCCAGTTCCAACCAACTCAATCGAGGCATTTATGAAGGACCTCCTAACACATTATCCCCAAGAGGAACCTACATAGGGCAAACGAAGGACGTCTAGTGGTAACCCGAGTACCTCGACAGACCTAAATAAGCGGGCCAGATACTCCGAACTAAACAAGGCAATCGACACTGCCGAGAAGGTAACGGACATCAGAGACGATAATATCGCCAAGTTGCAGGGAAAGCACGCGGCGGACATAGCTAGACAAATACGTTAGATCCCACCCAAGCTTACCGACAAAATTAGAGCAATTACGTTAACTATACCGACGATGGCTGACGTGGCTAGAGTGGTAAGCTGACTGGATAAGATCGACAGAAAGATCAATACCATCGCGAAGACAGGGACAGACCAACGGATGACGAAATGGACGTGGTAGATCATGACGCCAATTCCCGCGGCAGACGTGTCGAAGTCGATGAACAGTGTCCGTGTTGAGGAGAAGAAGTGTAGGACTGTGTGTTTGTGAGTACCAATTCGGACGTCGTCGGTCGGAGGATGTCTACGTTGCTGGTTCAACGGCGGTGTCCCGTTTTCCCTGCCTTCTTCTTTTTCCGGTCTGTCGCTATTGGTTTCATCCGTCTTGCGGCGTGGACTTGAAGTAGGGTTGGGTCGACGGCGAAAGGGGGAGGGTCGTGGCGATGGCGTCCACCATGATTGGCAACGCCGATGCTGGGACCCCGACCAAGGGCAACGACAATATCGCAAGCATGAATAAACTCTCAAATTAGACGCCCCGCGGCCGAGGCAAAGCACGGTGCCCATTCGGAGCATCAGATGAGTCTCTTTCAGGCTACCAAGGCGTAGCCAAAGGCGATCGGCTGGTTAGTCCTGCTGTTCTCTACGCTCATCATGGAGGACTACACCAGCCTCTGTCTCTGAGGTTACTCCTGTTATTTTTTGACTACATCTTGCCACTTTCATCAATGTGTGCTGGTCATTGGCCAATTCTTCGCTGCTGCAGTCAGCAAATGCTCCGCTTTTCCCGATGACGGATGGGCATATGAGATGCTCTTTGGCGTGCAGTGGGTGTGGCCGGTGCCAATCCTCCTTGAAGTGCTCTTTGCCAGGAAAAGGCCGTCTTGAAGCACGCATGGGCGGCGACTTGCAAAATCAAATTTGACCGGTCTCATGGTGGCACTTGCGAAAGAACGATAGAGTTGCGGCGAAGGAATTCCTACTTCGGCTGACGTTTGGCAATCAGTCGAACGTTAATGCTGACAACAAATCGCGATGACCGAGCACACAAACGAGACAGGGAAGCGGCTCAGGAGTTTCAAACAAGGATAGTTTTCAGGGCGTGAACCTTTGCGAATATAGGTTGTAGTTGAGATTTGGCTTGTGCGAACCCTTTTTCCAAACACGATAATCTCGTCTGGGCCATTGGCGAGTGCTCATCACCTTCACCTTGGTTGAAGCCTTCTTCGTCGGCCCCGCAACCTATTGGCTCATTTTTCACACCGACTTAAAGCCAAGACGACTGCCCTGCCAAGCGCGTCAAACAGCGCGAGCAACATCATCGTCTACGTCATGACCAACTACCAGCTTTCATCCACTGCATGGGATTGGGGCGTCTGCACAGCCTTCTACGGGGCCGACGCCTGCGTCATGTCCGTGGTTTGGCTTTTTTTAGACTTCCAGAACCAAAGGATCGCATGTACGCCGGCTGAATGTTCTCTTCGAGGAGAGACTCTCAGCAAGGAAGTCTGCAACGACTCAAGTGGGTTACCCTAGGCTGCAGCCTATGTGGGATGTCCTAGACTCTAGCTTATGTGGGATATCCTAGGCGCAGCCACTATCAACGGTTTCATGATGCTTTCGAACCATGCCCAATTTGCTTGACGTTACATTATGTGACCACCAACGAACGGGCTATTAAAACTGGTTCACGACGGTCCCGTCTGTAGACATTGATAATAATATACTCTAGTGGATCGTAGCAGGCGCAGGAACGATTCAACTGACGTCAAGATCAGCGCTCACCTGTCAGCACTACGTAGTATTCGACTGACGTCAAGATCGGCGCTCACCTATCCGCATCATCAGCACTAGTACTTGGTTCCTGAAAAGGAAATCGTCGGTATAAGGTACCGGTGGTCGTTGAATAGGTTGAAGGATAACCTAGTGTATATAATGCTCGGTTTACTCTCCATCAAAGTTCAATTCTGCAGTTACGAATCAAACACTTCTTCTAACATTCTTATTCAACCTTCCCTCCAAGAACATACAAAATGCGCGCCTCTATCATCGCCTTTCTTACCGGCTTCCTTGCCGCGCAGCCTGCAGTATGCGACTTCCTCATCTTCGCGGGCGCTGAGAACCAAGCTCCCGATCCCACTGTGGCACCATTGATGCTGTTCTTCAACAACCCGCCCAGCTGCAAAGACGGCACCCAAAAGGCAATTCAATTCGTTCTCGGGCCGGATAATGATGCGTCACACGATGGCGTGGCTTGCGACGGTTGCGACACCTCCAAGGCGCCTCAAGACTGGGACATCAAGAGACTCGAAATTCACGACAAGGGCGCCGGCACATTTGCTAATGGAGGAAGCGAACCCCATTTCAGTGCGTCTTTTGCATGCCCCTCACCCTAAACTTACCGCCATGCTAAACATGAACAGCGCTCTACAAGCAGGCCGGAGGCTGGGGCATCCAGGATGTCAACAACAAGAACATTGGCAGTTGCACGCGGCCAGCCAATATCCAGTTTCTGACTTGCCCCGATGTTTTCTCGGCTGACAGTACTGCTGGAATCATTCACTGTGAGTCGATGGTCGCCTAACCAACCGTGGGACACCGAAGTTAACACCGACTGCGCAGGCACCACCGCATTGACGATCAAGAATTCCAACTAGATCGGGAGGAGCCAGAATGGCAATACTTCCCAGATTGCTTTCTGTCTCGTTAGCGCTGGGAGGAAGGGAACATCGACATCCCGGCCTGATTATGCCGACGTGTGAATGAGGCCAGCAGTTCATGTAGCGAGCTTTCCCTTAAGATCAGTATCTGCTATAGAGACGGATTTTAGAACGTCGTGTGGTAGATTTGCAAGTACAAAGTCTGTCGTATAGTTTTTGTTACTAAGTCTATTTAGCTACCGCAACAGGGTAGCCGGCGCCAAACGGCGCAGAGGTGCGATGTGATGAAGAGGTTCGGTTGGAGTTGCAGGTGGATCGAGCGACGCAGTCGCTGTAACTGTGTGGCGGCGCCACGTCTCCACCACCCGTTGACCTTGCCTCTGATTGCTGGAATGTGAATCTAGCCTCAACACAAGCAACTACGCGAAAGGCCCAACACAATATATTCTCTCGGCGCAAACTCGAGCTTGTGAGCCATCGAAGTTCATTATTTGACTCAGAAAGCGCTTGGAGTAGACAACGAGCCCCCGCAGCAGCCATGGTACGTACGCGCCCCGCGCATCAATCACTCACCATCAGATGCTCTTCCATTGATCTCACTTCATCCCATCGCCGCCTTGGTGGTGACTCGCATCATACCGCCGTGCGCTAGACGCTGACGCGGCCCAGAACAAAGACTCATCCTTCACGTACGTGCACATGCACCATTCCAGCCACGCCGACCTCTTCGAGGACTTCTGCAAGGACAAGCTGCCCGAGGATGACATCTACGTGCCGCCCCAGCATCAGCCCATCAACCCCGAGGACGAGGACGACGTGGTGCCTGACCAGCACGCCGCATTTGGCATCCAGCGCGCCACGCACAAGGTCAACGAGCCTGCGTGGAAGGACCTCGGCCTTGCGGACCTGATGAACAAGGGCCCCGGCCCGGGCGCTGGTGCTGCAGCGAGCGCCGTGGCGGCGGCTGCGTCGGGCAGTGGAGGAGCGAAAGCGCTGCCGCGGTGAGGCAACGGCCGCGCAGTAGCTCGTATAGAGTACTTATGCATGAGTACGGTTCCGTGACGCATGGATGGATAGCGGAGATTGTGTTAGTATTGCTGGCGCGGAGTTTCTTCATTCTCACTTCTTTCAGGCATGTATACGCTAGGGTTAGACACGTCATGAGCACAAACGGACGGCATATTGGGTCTAGAACGACCATCGAGGTCACACAGAGAGGAATAACAGCTGTCTTTGTCAATCCACTTGATGCGAGTAGCATTTCACTGTCAACTGACTCTACGCTCTTCTCTCATGATGAATGCAGCGGTGATGTCTGCGACCGCATTCACATGCCATGTACCTGAAAATTCTCATCCTCGATAACGCCTCAACTCCAAGACCCTCACGCGCATCCATGCCCGTCGTATCTCACCTCTCAGCTCTTCCCGAGAAACCCTTCCCGCTCCACCACTTCGGGGCGGAACTTGACCAAAAACACCGTCTTGCCAGGCCACATGTCTCCCTCGCCGACCGTGTGCGCCGTGACGCGCGCGGGAAAGTCGGCACCATCGCACACGCCCTCGACGACACCCGCGACAAAGGCGGCGCAGTTGAGCTGACTCATCTCGCGCGGCACGCTGACGTACTGGTTGACGAGGGGCTCGTTGTCGATGATCATGTACTCGTCGGGCGTGTCCGGGTTGTTTGACTTTTCGAGCCGGTCGGCCTGCCGCCCGAAGAGATGCTGCCAGACGTTCTGCTTGATGAGGTGCAGCAGCGATATGATGGTCAGGGGCCGCAGCTGCGTGCGCGGCGGCTCCCGGTAAAGGAGGAGGTCGAGCAGCTTGATGCCGATGGGGTGGCCTTGGAGGTTGAGCCTGCGTAGTGACTACCGGTTAGCCTACTTGCGAGCTGGGAAAGCGAGGCTGACGACGGGCGTTGGACTGACCGTTGCTCTAGCTCCTGGATGCCCTTGACGCGGCGCTGCGCATACGTTACCATTTCGCCGAAGAGGTAGGCAAAGCTCGCCTGGCTCAGCTCGGCCGTCTTGGTGCGGTTCAGGGACCGAGAGAAGATGGTCTTGCCGTTGCTGGGGACGCGCAGGCCGGCGTCCTTGACGAGGGGGGGCGCGCCGGGCTGGGGGTTGGCCATGGCTGCGGGTGCGCTATCGTCGCTGCGCCGTGCTGCGCTGCGATGCGCTGTGCCACGGTTCGGTGCGCTCTGCTAGAGATATCGGCCGCCGTGATGCCGGGCCTGTCTTGGTTGTGCTGTCTCGAGGGTGTGTCTTGGCTGTCGAGGCTGAAGTCGAGGCTGAGGATGATATGATGGATGGGGTGAGGTCGACTTAGGCCCGCATTGTTCGCGGAACGTGGGGTTGGTGGGTCCCAACCATCAGCCCCTGGGGCACGGGCGGTACGGAGTGACGTCGATTGTTTGACAGATCTATCGCCGACACATGCAAGATGCTGGTGCAAGACGACCAGGGGCTGTTCTTGACTACAACTACCAAGTCCACTGAGGTTGACGGAGCCGGTGCACATGCAAGCCTCCGGTGTATGAAGTCATTACTCATGAGCTATGCCGGCGCGCTTTATATCCCATGCCAAACCCATGCAACGCCCTCGAAATCAAGCCACTCCTGAAGAAATGCGTTGATTACCTGCCCTTCCGTTTTGCTCCCTGCCTCAGCTGAGCTTACCCAGTCTCGCCTCCCCCGTACCGCTACTGCACCGTCAATACCTTCGAGTTCGTCTCTTTCTGCTTCATCGACGCCTCGACCCACCCCGCCACGTCCTCGAGCGCCTTGCGCGGGCTCTTCTTCCGCTTCAGCAAAAATCCCTGAATTTCGGCCGGTGAAAACGTGTCTCCCGGGATGCTCCGCCCAAACTCTTCAGCAATGCCCTTCATCTCCGCCTCGGACATGTCCAGCAATTCCTCGCCGCCCGATAGGGCAAACTTGCTAAGGGCGGTGCCGGTGCTGTTACTGTTGCCGCTGTCCTTTGCAGAGCCATTTGCTAGCTGCGTCCCTGCCGTCTTCTGGTGCCGCGTTCGCGCCGAAGATGACGCCTCGTACATGCGGTAAAATAGCTCCGAGGCCTGTGTGGCCGACGCATTCATAAACGCTACCTGCACGTCCACGCGCCCCGGGCGGATGAGCGCCTCATCGAGCGACTCGGGCTTGTTGGTCGTCATGATGAGAACGCGGCCCTCATGCGAGGCCACGCCGTCAATGGCGTTGAGCAGACCCGACAGCGAGATACTCTCCAGCGCGATCGTCTTTTTACTCTTGTGACCACTGCGCGCTTTCTTTCTGGCCTTGGCCCTCCGTTTTGCCTTGGTGTCCTCCTCGCTCTCCGAGGAGCTGGAGCTGTCGTTGTCATCGTCGTCGTCTGACTCAGTATCTTCTTTCTTGGCATCCTTCTTGCTCTTCTTCTTCGCCGCCTCTTTCTTTCCCGTCTTGCCAGCTTTTTCTTTATGTTCGCCGTTTACGCCGTTGGTGAGGACCTTGGCAGTATCTCCGGCTGACTCCTTAATCTCTTTCGCATCCTCATCCGCGTCCGCATCCGAGTCCCGCCTCAGCCCTGCCGTGTCGATATCCTCCAAGAGAACGATACATCTGCGCGGTAACCTCGTGAAGAGCGCTGCCAGGTCCTCCTCCGTAACGTTGATGTCCTGCAGGCTGATGACGTAAATGTCGATTCCGAAGACGCCAGCTAGCGCAAACGAGAAACTCGTCTTGCCCGTGCCCGGTGGCCCGTGAAATAAGTATCCGCGCCGAAGCGGAATGCCGCGCGAGGCATACCACCGTGGTGTCGAGGGATGCAAGTACTCATTAACGTCGGAGAGAACGCTGTGCTTCTCCTGCGAGTCGAGCACGACGGTGCGCATGGGCCGGACTGGACGACGGGCTACCTGCTGCCACATGCTGCTGTCGCGGCGCAGTTCCTTTTGCTTTGGGCGGTAGATGGTTGTCTTGCGGTGGGTGTCATGGTAGTACAGCATCTTCGCGTCTGCCAGTAGCCTTTTGATGGGTTCTGTGCCACACAGTCAGTAAAGGAGTCCATGACCCGGCATTGAGCGACCTTGTCTCACCTATAGAACGGCCAAAGCAAGCGATTTTGATCTCTTCTTGGTCTTTCATTGGTCCCCAGCCGCTCGTGTTCATGAGAGACTCTTTCCTGCGGTAGACGCAAAAGTAGGTGCCCTTGTGCCAGAAACCGGTGGCGCCCATGGCCGGGACGTATCTCGGGCCCTAGCAAGGAGTATCAGCAAAGTGCTCGTACGTGCTGTCGCGGACGTGAAAGAGACGGCAACACTCACTGATCTCGCGGCCTGGTTGGAGAAGTTGAGGTACTTGCGCTCTCCTTCGCCGTCATCCCCGTCGGTCCAGTACAGCGCATTCTCCAGCTCCTCCTCCTCTTCCCAGGCGCTCTTCCACACCGTCTGGGCCATGAGGTAGCGGCTGCTGCGGATGCTCTGCTGCTGCGACAGCCACTTCATGAGCTGCACGTAGATGTGGTCGTACTCTGACACGTACATGGCGCACATGAAGTAGCGGTCCACGAAGCCCATGGCGTGCGACCAAGCCTGCGAGCCGAGCTTGGACAGGCCCCACAGCAGGCCGAGCACCGTGAGCACCACGGACGGGTCCAAGCCGAGCTGGGCGCCGAGTTGCCGGTAGACGAAGAGCACGAGCTGCATGAGCGGCGAGGCGTGGCCGGCGGTGACGAGGATGCTGTCCATCATGCCGGGCGGGAATGGGCCCGCCGCGGCGCCCGACGGACTGGGGGAGCCGGGGGCGGTGGGGCCGGATCCGTTGAAGGCGGAGGCATTATCGGCATGCTGCTGCAGGAACGGCGGTAGCTGGAGGCCCATCTTGGCCAGCGATTCCATCATGACAGACGCCATGCTGCATTTCTTTGTCGGCAACGTGTCCGTCGTGCAGCCCTCTGGCTGTCGGAGGGGCAGCAACCTCGTTATGTAGTCGTGCGGCTCTGGGTGGGCATCAGGACGCATCATTGCGTGTGCCTGCCCGTGGCGCCGCACCTCGGAAGTCTAGGCACATCTTCGTGCAAGTCCGACCTTCGCTGCGACGCAGACCAGCACCGGCGCCTCGTACATGGTGGCGGCGGTGACGCGCACCATTGGATGCTTGAGCGCTCTGAGATTCGCAGGCCCGCGCCGCAGCGAATTACGGGACGCTCTCGCCCACCACCAGCGGCCGCCGCTGGGCAGGCATCAAGACGTCCTGCGGGCGGACGCGCGTGCGCTGCATCTGCTGGCTGCAGCAGCTCAAACCGCCATTGTGCCAATGTTGCGAGATTCGGGATTAGCGCTTTGTCACTGCCACTGACTCGATGCTTACGGCTGATGATATCCATTCTCGATGCATCGTCGCAGGCGTAGTCGGTAGTTGCCTGGGCGTAGGGCTGAGTGAGCTGTCTCGTATTCCTGTGACTTCAGGCGCGGGTGCACGCTGCCTTCACCACGCCAGGTCATGAGTCGTGATTGCTCTTCACGGCTCCTCGGGTGGCCGTACAATGGTGCCGCAAGGCCGCATCGCCGTCTCAGCCATAATACAGCTGCGTGCTGCACCTATCGTGACCCGACAGACAGTCCCCCTCGGCGCCGCGGTGATCCTCGCATGGCGCCAACAAAGACTCGACAAATCGGTGAGCCACCACAAAGTCGCTTGCATCCAACGCTCGACGACGACTGGCTACCGCCGTTCAGGTGACCCTGGCTCGGAGTGCGAGACATGCTGCAACCTCGCGGAGCTGGCAGCGGTGCGACGTGGAGCGGCAGTCGTGGAAAGTTGAAATACCACATTCGCATTGTCGTGAGTCCGCACTTGCCCTGCCCCATCATGCGCCAATCAATCGGGCTGCTCTTTCCGTGCATCCGGGCCCTTCCTCAGCAGTCGGGCGCAACAACGCCCTGCCAAGTGCAGGATGCCCCATCGCGACGCGAGAGGGCGCTACACAAGACAGCCCATGATGCGGCCCGTATGTCAATGCTGCATAGGATAAGGCATGCTTTGGTCGGTGATGCGGCCGGGGCTGACTTGGCTTCGATCCAGTCTCCACCATGCCTGCAGCGGCTGCATGTAAGCCCCCGCCTGCCTGCATCGCGAGGCACCGCGGCCAGCACATGCAGAAGCTGCCTTCGTCCTGTGCCCGGCAGCGCGGACACGTCAGAAGCGCCCTTTAAAAAGGTGACAACAACGCTAGAGCAACGTCAAGTCATTCTTCGTCACCTCTCCCCAAGCCGAGACGTAAACAGTCACGATACTGCGTGAGTCTGCGACCAGCGTCGAGCACCAGCAGCCTGTGCACCCGCCGTGTTGGTCGCAGCCAACGTGCGTCCAACAACGCGTCGCGAGGGCAACGGACCGACTCTGGGGCAGACCGTGATGGTCCTCACATTGCCAGGCCGGTCCGGGTCTAATTCGAGCATCTGACGACACGACGTGGTCGAGGTCCACTGGTGCGCACTGCACACTTGTTCGTACGTCTACCCCATCTATCTCGCTCACGGCTCTATAGCAAGGCCTCCAACAAAGCACCAACACGCATACCTCAAGCAGCATCGGCCGCCGTCTTCTCCTCATGCTTGTCCCCAACCACCGCACCGTCCAGCGTGGCCTCAGCCAGCTTCTCCTGCACCGCGTCCACATCCACACTCGTTGTGCCGTTCCCGTTGGTCTCGCCGACGGCCGCTTCGGCCTCGCCGCCAACGGCCTTGGACACGTACGTGTGTCCCGTGACGCTCACATTGGTACCGCCCGTGAGGTACACCTCCGATTCACCAATATCCTTGCCTGCCGCCGTCCACCGTGCGAGCTTCTCCTCGCGTCTCTCGCGGCACATATCGGTGAGCGCGGGCCAGTACACGGCGTGGTCGTACTCGAAATCCATGTCGCCGCCCCAGTCGGCGCTCCACAGCTGCTCCGGTGGCACATACTGCTTCATGTCCTCGTTGAACTTGAGCTTCTCGCGGGTGACGGGATCTATAAAGGGGGTAACGAGCTTGAAGAAGCCCCACACGATCCACGGGACTGCGCTTGTCAATGACTTGTTTTTCAAGAAGAACGAACTTGGAGGAACAGAATGGATGCCAGCAACCAAGTGGTTTATGAGTGTGTGGGCTTACCATTGATTATGAGCGCCTTGCCCAACCTCTCCGGGTAATGGTTCTGCAGGATGTGAAGTACCTCCCGCGCCGTCCCCAGGGGCACGCTCGTATTCTGGCGGCTCTTGGAGGGCTTGAAGTTGATCATGAGGCTCAGCATCTCGACACCCGGCGGCATCATGTCTGTGACACGCTCGACCATGTAGAAGAGGTGGTGGATTTGGCGCGGGCTGGCGTCGGTGTTCTGCCGCCCTGGGTTGAGGTACTGGCATGGGCGGCCCTGGTGGTCAAAGCCTGTGATGATCTGCTTGCCTGTCTCCTGCTCCGGCGAGATGTACTCGGGCGTGAAGTCATCGAGTCCGTACTCGCGTCGCCACGCAAGAGTCGCCAGCAGCCGCTTCGCCGACTCGTCAACGGACCACTTGGTGGCACGCAGGTAGCGAAGGAGACACTCTCGCGTGAGCCAAACACGCTCGCGGTCGGTCAGCGGGCCCGACTTGTCCTTTTCCTTGTCGCAGGTGATGTCGGTAAAGGCCTTGGCCTTGTCCAGCAGTGCGCTGTACTTGGCCTGTTGGTCCTCCGTCAGCTCCGGCCTGGGCACAGGCTTGCTCTCAGGCGTGGGGGCAGCAAGCGGTGTCTTCCTGGGGCCCGCCATTGCAGACGGATTCCTTTCGTCTGGAATAGCCATTTCCGGTTGATGCAGTGCCAGCCAAGCTCCAAAGACCAAGTAGTCGTAGCGCCGAGAGGCTCACTCGATGGTCCGTGAGAACTGTCGGTGAAGCGATTGGGAGGGGTCGTCAATAGGCAGATGCGCCCCGACTACATCCGAATTCAACTATGCCGATGACGGACCAAGATGTCAGTGTGCCGTCCGAGACAGACGCCGATACAGCTGAAGCTGTGCAGGCAGTGCGGACGTATGGGAGCGTCTTGTGCGTCTCGCCGAGGCAAGAATTTGACAGGCGCTGAAATGAGATTCACAGAGAGGCTGAACATTGAGCGCGGGTAACGCAAGCCTAATTTCCATCGCTGGGGCCCCGCAACGCTACGGCCACGGCCCACAACTGCCGAGCAACTTGACGTCGTCGATCGCGTACGACAACAAGTTCGCTAAGAAATCGTATCCGTACCGAAAGGTCTCTATTGCGTCTAATGTACTCTATTTGTTCCAATCTGCCCCAAAACTTGCTCGGGAGTACGAGGAATGCGGACACCCACCAGTCGCGGGCTGAACCAACATTTAACCACACCAATTTTGGCCAATCTATCCTCGACAGCCACGGTCAACCATCAACAAGCATCCCCCGGCGCCCTGCAAGATACAAACAATCTAACGCTTTTACCTTTCTACCAATTCAACTCGTCATAGCCCCGATTACCTCTTCAATGATGGCAACAGTCTTTGCTGCGTGGGACCTGCCCCAGACGTCGAAGTGCCCGCAGTCGAGCTCGTGCGTGGCCAAATGAGGCACGAACGCTTCCCACTGCGACTTGGCGAGCGGATTTGTGCCGCTCAGACCGTCCACAGCCCCAATGTAAGCGACATGGCCAACCCGAGACGTCATGTCGTTGCCCACCACCTCGAGGCTGGGAGACGCGTTGATGGGAGGGCTGTCCAGTGCAATCAAGCCCGCGTCCTGCTCCTCGACATGACCCCCCTTCCTAAGGAGACTCACAAGACGTAATGCAGACAGTCCGCCAAGCGAGATCCCGACGATCAAAAGTTTCGACGATTCAGCGTGAGGTCGCACGATGTCGAGGTACGACTCCACATGTGTACTTGTAGGGTCCTCGCCTTGGTGTTCGAGAGCCATGATGGTGACGCCTTTTGGCAGCCGCTCAAGCAATGGCGTGGCACCAGCACAGCTTCCGCCAGAGCCAGGAAGACAAACGACTGTCACGTCTTTGCCAGACTGAATGATTGTGGATGAGACGCCCGTGGTTGTGGATTGGCCGAGCTGATCGTCATAAATTCGCGCGAGAGAACGCGGCGTACAAGCAGGCAGAAGCAGTCCTTTGACTCTATAGTCCCTATTAGCCTTACGACTTACAAGCGTCAGATCAAAGCTTCTTACCCCACTGGCGAACCAGACAGTTGCTTTGCGGCTCTTCCCACCAAAGTGGTAAACGACTTGCTATCCAAGCCATGCTTCTTCAGATCCGTATCGACATCAACCTCAATGCCAAAAATGTCCGATGCGCAGCTTGCAAACACAAATGTGGCCAAGGACTGCTCTGGTTGCTTCTCAGCTGCTGCAAATGGCCTCAAACGTGGCGCCCTGAGGCTCTTGCGCTTGAACGTTGTCTCAGGAACCAAAGATGTCGTCTCTTTCCGGATCTGCTGGTCCGGGAAGCCCAACACGATGTGTGAGTCGACGCCACCCCATCCCGCAGCCGAAACGGCCAAGATGTCTTCGACTTCAAGGCGTGTTTGCTCCTTCGCCAGGGTAATTGGCAAGTCGGGGTTGATCATCTGGTTCGGCTGATCGAGGCCCTTGGTAGCAGGCACAACGCCGGCCTGCATCGACTTACACAGCTTGATGAGCGACACAAGTCCGGAAGAGTGCTGAACAGCTGTTAGCCAAATCTCTGTGAGCTCAGCATTCCCAGAAACGCTGTACGTGCCTGCGAGTTTCCAATGTTCCCCTTGGTGGACCCGACGGTGAAGTACCTGCCACTGCCACCGAGCTGCTTCATCGCCAGACTCAGGCCCTCGAGTTCCAGGGCATCTCCGATGGGCGTGCCGCTTCCATGAATCCTGATGATGCGCAATTAATACCCCATGTTCAGCGATATCCGAGGGCACGACTCACTCGGCATATTTGAACTTGTCCGGAGATAAGCCAGCCACGTCCCACGCCGACTTGATGACATCTGCCTGTCCTCGCGGCGACGGCACTTGATATCCAGCTTTGTCCAGCGCTCCATCGGAGCCAATGCCCGTTCCGAGGATCTTGGCATAAACTGCCGTGCTGTCTGCAATCGCCGCCGAGTATCGCTTCAGTATCACAGCAGTAACAGCATCTGCAGGGACAGTTCCGTCCGCTCGTGCGTCGAACGGATTGCACTCTCCCCGCGACGAGAAAATTTGTCCCTTCTGCGTGATGTAACCGCCCCTGCCGAAAGTATTAGTAACGTGAATAAAAGGGCTGTCCATCATTGAACAAAACTCACTCGTAGAGCTGAACAGATACACCGCCCACGATTGCCATGTCACATCGACCGAGCCGAATGGCGTCGAACGCTTGCGACAGAGCTACCGTGCTGCTGGCACAGTTGACCTGAACTGTGACGTTGGGACCTCGGATGTTGAGGTGGTATGCTGTGCGGGCCGAGATGGATGGTGCAACAAACCCTCGGTTCTCACGAAGAAAGGCATCGGAGGCCACTGACTCTGTGTAGAGATGGTAGGCATGATTTGCAGATCCGACAAAGACACCAATGCGTCCACCAGGCATGTTACGTGGGTCGACGCCTGCATCCACGAGAGCCTCATACGCCACCTCCATGAACAGTCGCTGTTGTGGATCCATCTCGGTCGCCTCCTCCTCGGTAAGGTTCCAGAACTCGTGATCAAAGTCCTCAATGTCATCAAGTACACCAGCCTTGGGGACCCAGACATTTCCAGGAAGCGTCTTACGCTTCGCGCCGGTCTCGGCACAACGAATCCCAGACTGCCCCTCCATCAGCATTTTGTAGAACTCGTCCACGTTTTTTGCGCCCGGAAACCTTCCCGCAAGGCCGACGATGGCGACTTCCGGGACGTTGGCAACCTCGGATACGGAGGTCGCCGCCGTACGAGTGAACAAAGGAGACTCATCGACGGTCGAGGCCGAGGAGCTCATGGACACGGGCGTTTTGACGATTCGAGCCTTGGCTGTGCGGCGGACAACACGAGTCGGCTTCTTGCCGCCGCCAAAGAGCTCTGTTTGGCTCTTGACGGTGGACTTGTGGAAGAGGTCAACAAGTCGGACCGCTTTGGAGGGGAACGCAGCCTTCAACTTGTCGTGTAGCTTGGGAACGAGGAGACTGTGGCCGCCAATGTCAAAGAAATTGACCTCAGTCGGTGGGCAAGCCGCCAGTCCCAGGACGCTCTGCCAGATCTGTCCCACAACCATTTCATCCTCTGCTGGGTCAAAGACATCCAAGTCCGTGTCACTCTCCTCCTCTATAAATTCCACCGTCTCGGGAGCGTCAGCTTGCGCGAGCTCTTTGCGTCTGGACCGGACAGCTTTGTGGTCGATCTTGCCGTTGACGTTCTTCGGGAGACTGTCGACTAGGTGGATCCTGGATGGGACCTTGTAGCTAGGCAGCATGCCTTTCAAAGCTTCCAAGAGCCGTCTGGACGATATAGTCTTTGGAGCCACAAAGGCCAGCATTTCGAGACCATTCTCCGATGGCTGAATTGAAGTCTCCTGGGCTCCAACATCTGCGTCCAAAATGGCATTCTCAACCTCTTCCGGCGCGATTCGAAATCCGCGCACCTTGAGCTCTCTGTCCATTCTGCCGATGACTAGCAACGATCCGTCATCTAGCAGCATGCCCCTGTCGCCAGTTCGGTACATGCGTACGCCGCTAGCATGCATCGCAAAGCTTTTGGCTGTGATATCTGGCTTCTCGCAATACCCTCGCGCAATCTGAGGTCCAGCTACGCAAATCTCCCCCTCGACACCCGCCCGAAGAACCGGTCCAAAGCCCTCGGCGCAGATGTAGATGTCCGTCAGAGGATTGGGGCGACCGGCTGAGACGACTTCCGGAAGCACTTCGGACTTGTCAATCTTGTTGAATGACACAGCGATTGCTGCCTCGGTCGGTCCATAAGCATTGACGAGGTTAACACGGGAGTGCCATTTTGCGAATATCTCGCGCGACGGCGCCTCGCCTCCGAGGGAAATCTGTCGCAGGCTGGGCAGCTCCATGGTCGAAGGCAAAGTCTCCAGAGCAGTTGGGGTGATTTGCAGGAAAGTGATCTCATTCTGCTCAATAACCTCGGCGAGGTATTCGCCAACGAGCTGCTTGGGATACTCGGCAAAGCATAGACAGGCTCCAGTACACAGCGCGTTGCTCCATTCCAAGATAGATGCGTCGAACGAAAAGGACGCCAGCTGGAGGATGCGGGTGCCAAAGCCGACTTCAAACACGTCCTTGGACGCTCGCACAAATGCGGCCAGACTGCCATGCTCGATCATGACGCCTTTCGGCTCGCCTGTCGAGCCCGACGTGTAGATCATATAAGCCAGGTCTTCATCCGCAGTGCTGTACTTAATATCATCGAGAGAGTCTCTTGCCTCGGCAGGATTGTCGAGATCATCCGTGGCAGCTTCCTGGGCCAAGGCATCGTCGATGACCAAGCTGGGCTTGCAGTTTTGCATAACGGCAGTTCGCTGATGCTCTGTAAACTCTAGGTCGAGGTACACGAATGCAGCGCCACACTTGAGGGAGGCCAAAATCCATTCCAGGATTGCAAATCCACGCCGAGTATTGATGAGAACCTTGTCTCCACGGCCAACATTTCGACTTCTCAAGTCTAAGCCATAGATAAGTAAGTGATGAACGAACCCGCGGAGCTGGGAGCTTACACTTTGCTTTCTGTTCGGTAGATGCGTATAGCTGTCCATATGTCATCGACTTGCGCAGTTCGCCAGAGTACAAGGCCAAGCTATCGGGGCTGCTCTGTGCATGAGCGTCGAACCATTGGTGGACGTGTCTGACGGGATTGGCCTGCGATTCGGTCGGTGCATTTGGCAGGCTAGGATGTTTCGGAAGCCAGCCGAGCATATCCACCAGCTGGACCTTCTCAACCTTGCTCAAGACAGTGAGGCTGTCGAACTGTGTCTTCATGCTTATCAAGGTCGCACTGGAGAACACCGAGGGGTTATATATGACCTGTGACCCCTGTCAGATCTGGCCGTTACTCAGAGTCAGATTGTTACTTACGCCCAACTTCACATCGTCCTCATACTCGAGGAAGCAGAAAAACAGGTCCCACGAGCCCTCGACGGGGAACAAGCGACATTCAGACTTGGCAAGCTTCGGGGAGTAAGTGACAGCAACCTTTGGTGGTTCATAGTCGACGCTCAAGCTGCGGCACGATCGAACAACGTCCACAGCCGGGAACAGCTCGGCCTTCTTAACCGCGCTAATGTTCTTTCCCACAGCGGCAACAAGGGCCTTGAATGATCCATCAGACTTGTGGATGGCGTTCCATAAAGGAATCTTCACTGGCAGCGCGTTGGCAAATTGGCCAACACAGGCTCCCATGTCCTTAGGCCGGCCGCCGAACCCAACGGACAGCACCTCGTCTCGACCAAACTGCGGCCGTGTTTTGTCGACGACAAGCAACCCTACGAGCGCTGTGGCCACGCGGAACCACGAGGTTTTGAAGAGCTGCGACCAGACATCGAGTTCCTGGAGAAATTGTTAAACGTATTGCACCAACGAATACAATCAAGCAATAGTGGGAATGCGGTGAACTTACAGGTTTGGGAAATGTGCACCAAGAATCAATCTTCCTATAGCTATCTTCGGAGGTACTAGGCTTGGAAATTTCCTCAGGCCATGGAGTGTTGCTCTTGCCTCGAGCTTGGTCAAGTAGGACTTTTTGATTATCATAATACGTCTGTGATCTCGCCCACGCTCGCTATATCTTTCCATTAGCGGTATTACTTGTATTCAACGTTGACTTTGGCTCACCTCCGTCATGTGCATGGTGTTGAAACCAACTACGGGCGGAAGGACGGCCTCGGGGTTGTCCAACAACTCCATAAACTCGCGGGAGATGTTGGTCATGGACTGGCCGTCGACCACAATGTGATGGCCAACTATGTAGACCCTGAATGCCTTTGAGTCTTGCAGCACGACCCAACGTGCAGGGAGCTCGTGCTGCAGAGCGAATGGCCTCCGTAGGATTTGCGTCATGGCGCGTTCTGTGACGACTGATGATTCACGGTACACGATGCGGACCTCGGGGTCGACGTCGTCTGCGGCGTACTCTTCCAGATGAGGTTTGCCCTCAATGACAGAGAACATGGATCGCAAGGTGGCATGTCGTGCCGTGATCTTACGTATTACTGCCGACGGGTTAGTAGAGCAGCTACAGTGACAGAATGGATGAACTCACCTTGTAGAACATCGATGATGAGTGGCTTTTCTTCAGTTCGATTCCGCAGTAGATCCCACTCCAAAGTAAGATTGTATTTTGTACTGGACGGTTCTGTCTGAAACTCTACCCACATGCCCTCTTGGCTCTTTGTCACTGGGTATACGCATGTTGGGATGGGTGTCCTCTTGAGTGGTGTAGGGGCGCCACTGCTGCTGGGCGGCCCCGAGAGTAGGCACATATCATCTTGGTAGAGAGACATGGTGCTTACAATGCCAAAACTATACAAGGGCTTGATAGCTTATGGCATGCAAGAATGAGAATTATGTGAAGGAGGTCGTGTATCGAAGAGGAAAATGCAGCCTTTGGTGCCGCGTGACGACGGACTAAACAATGGCAAAGATAAGCCAGCCTTCACTGGGCTACGCGTACAACTGAGCTACCTCGTGACTTTCACATCCTATGCGGCACAGTCAAAGGTATATATATTTAGATATCTGCAACAAGACCGATCGCGAGTCCCACGGCAACTTCGGACTTCCAAGTCAATACTCCAGCACGAAGCTGCCCACTTAGGCACAGGCGTAGTCATTAGTCAGTGCATTCATTAAATTTAGAAGGAAGGCCAAGTGGAGATCGGGATCCTTCTGGGCGCGCGCGGTAGACGATTGTTCTCCGCTTCGGTGCAAAGCGCGGCGTACCGAAGCTGCCTTCACATGCCCACAACGTGCCTTTTCCTGCATGGCCCTGCATTGATCGGAAGGGCCTTAAGGAGACTAGACGTAGGAACTTTTTCATCCAACGTGTGATACCAACTTCGAATTCATGATTTAAACTTCGTCACAAATTGTGTCTACAATATCCGTACCTTAAACGTCGAGAACGTCCGGCTCACCCGATTCTTGGCCGAGGAGGCGACCAAGAAGAGCGAGCTCCGCTCATCGATCACTTTCTTCTGATGGAGAGGAAGAGTTGGGCCGAAGTCATCCGTCAGCAATGACGATTGTTGTCAGAGCGACTGATCAGGAGGCTCGGTTCTGCGCATGCCCGATGACCTCAGCCTTCCACGTTTGAACATGATGAGCCACGAGGATGCTAAGACTCGAGGCCGGGAATGTTGTTAACAGCTCGGTTCTGACACGGCTGTGTTTGCACTCTTTCAATTGGTTGCGGTTGGTCTTTTGCTGTTGGTGACGACATATGCAACTATGATGCCGTACAGACTGCTCTAACTTATATCATATTACCGCGGAGTGAGGTGTGTAAATCATTGGTGCGCTGCTCGATAGGGGATGCCTAGGGTAAAGAAGCAGGATTCAGGCACAGTACACTAGCGCTTAGCATAGCAGCAAGGTACCCAATCATGCGTGGATCGCCGTTCAGATAGCCTGGTTCCGTGAGGCTAGTCAAACTATAGCGGTCCGAGTTTGTCGAGGAAGCGTGAGCCAAAGTCTTGCCAGGGGCTCACCCGAGCAGGTCCGAGCTTCCATATTCGTGAAAAACAACCAAGTCTCGGCACGCAAGTGTGTATTATCGACGACGATCTCACCGGCAAGGACCGTACTGCGTCCGCAGGTAAAAGACGCCATATCGTAATCATCGGCGTACACTGCTAGGATGCTGCAGAAGTCCCTTGCCTGCATCACAATGGCCGAGACTACCCGGACCAGCTCAAATTTCACAGGCGAGACCGCCTCAAGAAAACTCAATCGTGAGCGAGCGTCACGACCGAAACTTGGCAGACGCGGCAGGCATCTCATTGCAGTGACCCTGCTGCATTTTGATGCCATGTGGTCGAGAGATGAAGCGCAGCAGCCGAGGCGTAGAAATACCACCCTCTGACAGCCGCATTCCGCAGCAGCGTCACATCGCTGCGCCTGCAAGAACGCAAACCGCGCCACCGGCGTCTTGGCGAGACGCGTTTCTACGTTCGAGGAAGAAAAAAATTTGAAGGGGTGGGAAAATACGGGCCTCAGGGCGTTCGTATTATTCCCGAGATGCTAGCATGCCGCGGCAGAACAGACAGCTTCAACATAGCGAGCCGAGGACCTAAGGATAGTAACGTGACGAGTCGCCGATGGTCGGGTTGCTTGGGTCTCAAACCGTATCGAACGTGGCAGCCACCTCAATTAAAGCCGCCTGCTGCGGAAAGTGGGACGCTGAGCCAATGTCACGATACGAACAGTCGGACTAGTCACAGTCGCTGATATGTGCTGCTTCGAGCTTTGATGTGATTTTGAAGTTGAGTGCGGAATGTTCCCTGTAGAGAGGACACACGTGGGACTCGTTGCATTTTCTCGCGGATATGACCGGCGCAGCCCGTATTCCGAAGGTCAGACTCTGGCTTCATGTCCGAGTATTGAAAGGACGCAAAGCCTTGCGGGGAAACAAAGAGACTCTTACGTCCAGGTGGACCATCCGCTGGCAGCACGCAGCCACGACGCGGATGCCCCTGTCGGCATCGATCGTCTAATGTAGGGGCCAGGGACAAAAGAACCGACGGTCACCTCCCAGTTGGTGCTGGGTTTGTGCTGACAGCCGGCATGACGAGAGGTTCTTTGCTTTACAAATGGGGCCGTACGAGCATCCTGCAGCAACGGGGACGCTCCACCGCGGCGCGGGTCTCTGGCTCGTCCCGTTGGCGTCGGCTGGCAGCGGCCAGAGCCGCCGCTCCCATTTGCCTGTCGTCTCACTTACACTCCATGAGCTGCCTGCATATGCGCCAGCGAAGATACCCCTGTCTTGTGTCGTGTTGGGCCCGCATGGCGTCTGTCTTGAAGCAGTAGAAGCACATTTTTCTGCGTCTGTGTTATCATTCAAACGAAATTCTACAGTCAGGTGCCAAGGACTTCAACCGTCAAGCCCCCCGAATCCACCCTGACCCCCATCTCGCTTCAGCTGCCAGACAGCCCGCCCGCTCGGGTCCCACGTCTTAGGCTCCTCCCGTCGTGTCATGATTCGACGCCGTCAGGGCAACTCGGGGCCTAATTTTCCACATCTTGGCCGACGGACCATGTTCCGATCCGGCTGTGTTTGATCGGCGAAGTGATGCCCCCCCCAAAGCAACGCATCATTGCCGCTGCCTGCTATCAAGGTGCGATTACTCCTCAATCAGGGCCCAGGGCCCGCCGTCAGCACCCACTCCAGTAATCTACCGGGACTTGCGTTGCGTTGCCGTCTGTTTGCCTAGTTGAGGGTCGTCCGTTTACAAACACCACAGCCCACCAGCCGCGGCACTTCATCTCTTAGCTTTGCTAGGTACGAAGTACAACTTGTCTGTAGGACTGCACTGAGCAGCGTGCAATTGGGCCATCCATCATGGCTTCCAAAGAGCCGTTCAAGGGCGCGTCTATCGCGACCCTGATTATTGTGTAAGTCGACTTCTCAACGAGTCCATCCCTTTTCACCCCAGCCCGGCGGCCATGCGCACCGCAATGCTTACGAATCTTACCCCTGGATCAGATGTCTGGTCTTCTTCGTCGACATTGCCAACATTGGCATGGCCAACATCGCCCTGCCGACCATCCAAAAGAACCTGGGCTTCGATGATGGCTCCCTGCAATGGGTGCTCACAGCCTATGCACTCACCGTGAGTCAGCCTCAACTCTCTCTTTCGAGTCTCGTAGCGCTAAGCGTCTCCTGCCTTGTCCAGTTTGGCGGCTTCCTCATGGCAGGCGGTCGACTCGGTGACATCTTCGGCCACAAAAACATTCTCATTTTTGGCATGACGCTTTTCAACATAGCAACTCTCGTCTGCGGCCTGGTTCACGACAAAATTGGCCTTGTCGTAGGGAGAGCTTTCCAGGGTATGATCTCTTTCTCATGCGGACTCATTGGGAGCAACGCGTGTTGACTTGTGACGATCGCAGGACTCGCTGCCGCTTTCACAATCCCTTCCGCTCAGTCACTCGTCGCCCTGTCCTTTGAAGACCCCCGATCCCGAGTCAAGGCGTTCGGTGCTTGGGGAGCGGCAGGATCAACTGGCTTTGTGTAAGAGTCTTCCATGTTGCTGCCTGCATCTCAAGTCACTAACATATGTAGATTCGGTCCCATCATCGGAGGCCTGTTCACCTCTCTCGCCTCCTGGGAATGGGTGAGTGAAGTCTCATCCCATACACAGCGTACATACCTGACACCCACCTTCATGCAGATATTCTGGATCAGCCTCATCGTTGAGGGGGCCCTCGAGATCGCCGCACTCGCCTTGCTCTTCACGCACAACCTCCCCGGTCCAGCCCCCTCCACACCGGACGGCCGTAGCAATTGGTCCGCACTCCACATCCGCCTCGATTTCCTGGGCACCTTCTTTTCCGTTTCAGGCCTCATCCTACTTGTCTATGGGTTAACGACTGGAAACGTTCACGGATGGCGCGAGGCCGATGTCATTGCCACCCTTGTCGTTGCCGTCTGTCTCCTGGCAATATTCGTCTTCGTTGAGCTTAGAGTCGCTTCCGACCCGATCCTGCCGAGATACATGTTCAACGATCGCGTCCGGGTCTTGGGCTGCGTGGCTGCGGCGTTGACATATGCTGTTTGGCAGGGGAGCAATTACCTCCTGACCCTCCAGCTACAAAGTAAGCAACTTTTCGAGCCCTTCCCTTTTGCGATCCCCCAATACTGTCTTGGAACCTCTGACTTGTGCACTAACATGCGCTTTCGCCAGGCTTTGGCTTCTCTGCCCTGTCCACCGCTATTCGCTTCCTCCCACTCGGCATTACCGCCATGGGCGTCAACTTCATCGTTCCCATGCTCCTGCAGCCCGTCGGCCCCAGAAAGCTCCTCCTTGCCAGCTGGACTCTATGTATCGTGGGCTTGATTCTGCTCTGTCGCATGGGATCCCCCGATGACTACTGGCGTCTTTGCCTCCCGGGTATGATTCTCTACATCGCCGGCGTTGGCACGGTCTACTTTGTCGGCAACGTGTCTGTTGTAGCGACGGCCTCCGCGGAGCTCCAAGGCACTGTGTCGGGAGTTTATAACGTAAGATGACACCAGATATACACGCGCGAAGTAGGCTATATGCTAACACTTCTGCAGATGTTCCTTAACGTTGGTGGTGCAGTCCTGGGTGTAGCTGTCCTCACCGTCATCTCCGACTCGGTCACCTCTAACAAAGGCGGCAAGCATGATTCTTACGCACTCCTAGAGGGCTACCGAGCCGGCTATTACGGTGCCATTGCCATGGCCGGCATTGGGCTCGTCCTCTCCATCTTCTTTGCCCCCAAGAAGGGCACAGAGGAGAAGCAGGCAAAGGAAGCCGCATCTGCTGACTCGCCAGTCATGTCAGATCACGATAGGGAAGAGTCGCCAGAGATCACGAAGGAAGAACAGAAGAAGGCAACAACAGGCGCTTCAGACCAGGAGAGTAAGCTGCCAGAGAAGGTTGCGTCGACAAAATTGCCGAAAGAAGGGTCTGAACCTGCTGAATAAGGACAGGAAGCAACGCCGTCCTCCAAGAAAAGTTAACAGATGCACCAACGAATTCTGTTGATTTCTGTAGCCAGGCTGCATAGCATTGCTCAATCACCCGACACCGGATAAAATTGTGCCATCCGAGGGCTAGCGCTATTTCCTTCAGCGCTGCGCTTCTCCATTGAGTCGCTTGAATGCCTAAGTAATGCCAGGAAATATTAATCGTGCTCTCTCTACCTGATGGATATCTTTATAAGACCTTGCCACGCGTGAAGCACTCGTCGTGCCTTCCAGTTGAGTCCCACCCAGATCACGCTGTTGAGGAAAACCACCCAATACCACGCCTGACCTGTCATCACCACATACCATGCTGGACATAATTCGTGTACGTTTCATCATCCTTGATGGCCACTTTTGCTTCTACCAGAGCTTGCTTGGACCTTCCTCGATGCCCTTTCTTTCACGTGCTTGCTGCTGGCGGCCTCGTCGTACCCGCAAGTATTCACCAAGTAGAAAACCCTGTTCCCGTGCGTCAGCGTTTGGGTCACCTGAAGGGACAAGCTTCATGACCTACTTTTCATCGTGGAGTTCATGCTGCCGAAGGTCCTCAAAGCCTTGTTGACTCTCCATCCACGCCACCGCCCTCTCTCTGGGATTGACCTTTTTCACCCAGAGGCGAAAGCTGCCTGTGACGGGCCGATGGTCGCTTACTCTGACTTCGTGCCGCCTGTAATCTAGCTGCTGAACCCTTCCACGGCCCCTGAAAAGCAGTCGGTCACACCATGCAGGGCTTCTTCTCTTGTCGCTCGTGTCGTAGTTGTCGGTACCGACATCATACTTGTAGGTCGGAGCAAAGGTAATGGGCATCTCTTCGAATGCACGCAGTCGGAAGGCCGGGTTCCGCCGGCGAGCAACAAGGAGTTGATCACGTTCCAGGAGCTTCGACAGATTCTTTTGCTGGATTGCTTTCACCACGGTGTCGCGAGACATGGTGTCGATGCGATAATTCAAATCGCCGTTGACAACGCAAAGCTCATGGTCGAGAATCATGGTACCATCGCCACCGCCAGTGAAGCTGTCTATCTGCACCGACGAGTCACGCTCTGCAGGAAACATGCTGGTCTCCAGGATTGCAGCAATGTCGTTGTGACGAGAGCTGGACTGAGATTGCCCGGCTGCAAGATGGCAGTTGAGGAAACAAAGCGACGTATCGTCGACCTGGAAGCGGACGACAACCGCTCCCTTGTTCCCGTGCAGGCCCCCCATCCCCCGCTTCACTTCTGCGGCGCCCAGGTTGCGAATCCTCTCTCGGAGCGAAGACTTGACAAACACACACGTGAAGAGCCCCACGAGCGGAGCCGAGTGCAAGAGATGGTACAAATCATCTGCGGGCGTGTAGTCGTCCAGCGTCTTCATCAGAAAGTCTCGCCAGTTGCGATACTGGTGGCTCATTCGCTCCGGATCTGGTCCCTCTTTCTTCTTGGACGACTTGAGGAATCGTTTGGCCGTGGCTGTCTTGTCTTCCAGGTCGACGAGTTCTTGGAAGCCAAATATGAAGATGTCAGGGGACCCGCTCGACTGTACCAGCTCCTGAAAGAAGTTGGCATCTCCGTCTGAGTAGCGAAGGCTGTGGGGTGTTGATGCCCCTGCATTCCAAGTCATAATCATCGCTTTAATCTCATCAAAGTCGCAATACTTGGTATCTTTCGACTTCATGTCTTCTTCCAGCCAGTCGTCCTGCAAAAGGCCGTCCCACACTTTCACCTTGTTGTCCCCACCGAGAGACACGACCTGCAGGCGGTCCAGGCGGTACGAGCTCGCGGGATCGGCCTTCATCTTCATGATCGGCTGGTCGTGCGCCTGCCATTCTTTCTTCATAATCCAAGGTTTTTGGCTAATGTCGTATACGCATATCTTTCCAGTGTTGTATCCAGCCCAAATGTACTGGCCCACGCCTGCCAATGCGTTGATTTTCCAGGAACTGATGCTCAAAACTTCCAAACAAGAGTAATCGGCGGTCGAGAAAATGCTAATCTTGCCATCGGCGTGGCCGAAAAAGACCTTTCCAGGCTGCGTCTTAATCTGCATGCCGGCGCTCACGTCGCCCGCGCCATCTGCCGTGAGCGGTCGTACCAAGACTTGGAAAGGCTTCCTCCCGTCCAAAGAAGGCGCAAAGACGCGTATATTTTTTGACGTTGCATGCCACAACTCGTCACCTACCACCATCGATAAGGTGTGGACCTTGGGCAACTTGAAGCTCTGATGAGGAGGGTTGCTGAGGTTCGGCGCTCCATCAGCGTCGGGTCCCCAGATATGCAAAGTGCCCCCTTCGTCAAAGGTCCAGAGCTCATTCAGATGTCGATATATCCTGACGACTTCGGCTCTGCCATGTACGCCGGCCTTGCTTTGTAGGATCCGCTGTGTCTCTACTTCGACTTCCATAATCTCTCCTATGTTCGTACCAACCCATATAATGGTGCCTTCTGCATCAACGTTGGCGCCAGGTTTGAAGGCAACAGCAGTTGCCTTGACCCCCTCGGTATGAGCTAAGCTCATAATCTGCTCGCCGTCCAGGAGGTTCCAAACCCGCGTCAAGTGGCCACTAGTGCAAACAAGTTCACCACAGACGTCAACTACTCTGGGATCATACTTCGTTTGGATCTCGTGGCAGCCTTTCTTGACGTATGGGGGCCGACGATTTGCGTTTGCTGCGTCGGGAAACGAAGTTCCTTGACCACCCGGCGCAAAACTAGGCATGGCGGTTTTTGTAGGAGCGCCGGTTGGCAACGAAGTCTTCTTGCTGTTCGGCCAGGCTCTCTCTGGGGTCCTGTCTCTTGTCCCAGTTTTGACAGGCGGCCTTGCCGGCAAGGGAGGGAATTCGTGTGAGGCGAGCCGCGAAGCTGGCCTCGTAGGAGGTGCCGAAGAGGAAAGCATCTCAGGCTTGGGAGCGCTGCCCTGAGAGATCGGTCGTGGAGGACGCAGCGGTGGGTTTACCGCGTTGCTGGCAAGCAGTTGCAGCGAGTCTTGGGTCACTGGTTTCGATGAGTGCGCGACTCGGTAGTCTCCAGTACGTTGAGGCGTAATCTGTCCTTTGACCGACCCGTTGATGACTTGATCTCGACCCACCCGCTTCACAGCAACCGAGTGGTGCACTGGAGGTGGTTCCATTCCTCCGAGGACCAATTGCGCCTTTTCAAGAGTTTCGCTCCGGACTTGAAGCCTTGGCCGAGCCGGTAGCTCTGGTGGCGTCTGGTCATCGTTTTCCCCAGGACTAGTAGGAGGACTGTTGAATGGAGAGGCTTCCTTGGCAATTTCTGGTTTCTTGACAAATTGATTGCCGTGCATCTCTGGCAAACTTGAAGGAAACTGGCGGGTGGACACAGGTCTTTCTGAACGTGGCGCCGGCGGAGGCGGAGGCTGCTTTACTCCTTCGTCACGTCTGGTTTCCCCAGAGCGCCGCCGCGGAGGAGGTGACGGAGCCCGGGACGAGGTAGGCCGCGGAGACTTTGGCATGTTGGGTAAATGTATAGGAGTAACAGGTCGGCTGGGAATCTTGATTGGCTTCGGCAAAGTGGCGAAGGCATCGTGGCCGGACGCAGAAACCGGGTCCAGGAACGGAGACTGGTCTCCTGAAGTGATGAAGGATGCTCGACCCTTCGGGGGTGACTGCGGAGGCTGTACTGTGACAAACGGCGTTTGCATCGAAAGACTTTGCGGCTTTGCGACGAGCGGTGGCCGAGTGGTCGCATGAGGGAGTGCAGGCGCTTCGTTGCCTTCGTGGGCAGCCGAGGGTCGATCGACCGGGGAACGATTTGGAGGCTTGATGGGTGCATTGGCCGGGCTCTTCGGAGGGACGGGGGCCGGGTCGTGCAGCGACTTGAAGCTTCGCAGCCGTTCTGGCTTCGGGCCTGGTGAGATCGGTCGCGAAGGGGCTTGTTGTTGATGCTGCTGCTGTTGCCCAACCGGGGACTTGTTCATCGTCTCGAACCGGGCGAGGAGTGAAGACACCGGCTTCTAAACCGTGTCAGATGGCATAAAGTGGTAGGTAAGTCAAGGCAGCTCACGATGGAGGAGTCATCAGGCCCGTCGCCCGTCGGAAGGTCCATGTTGGATGGCTGGTAGACGTCGACGGCGGGGTTCTGGGGTCGCGGTGCCCCTTACATCCATTCGTTCTCGAAGGTGATTGTCATAGAACGGCCCAGTGCCCGCAGCTATCCTCTTCGCAGGTAGAGTTCCAGTAGAACCTATAAGACGTTCGGGGATCGAGGGGGCCCGGTGCGACCACGTTGACGGCTTCGCGATACTGAAGGGATGGTCCTGAGGAGGGGTCGTTGATGGGTGCCGTTGGAAAGAGATCCCCTGGGGCAAGCGGGGAGCATGCTGGTGCGCAAAAGAGTCTTCTGCGAAGCTACAGGAAACAAGTCTGCAGCTCGGGATCGCGACTGCAGATGCTTGCTTGGGTGTGCTCGGTCTGGCGGCCGTTGTCGTTGAGGTGGCGTGCGTGTCTTCCAGGACGCCTCCAGTGCGGCGTTCGGGGGTGACAGGAGCCTCTCGATGTCATACAGTCAGTCATGAGCATGGCCCGCTGATGCGCACTGTAGTAACCCCGCCAACCAGCAGCAGCCGTACAGTGCGAAGGCTGAAACTTGGGCCAGCAGCTCCACTGCAGTGCCCGAGCGCTAAATATGGCAGCGCACCCACTGAACGGACACTCGCGCCCGGCCCTGTACGAGTAGCGGCTTCTGGATCTCATCGACAGTGTGGCAATGCCGACGGGAGTCGCGGACCGACCACCAGCTGGGCTGCTTGCATCATCACGGCGCGGACGTGCACTGGAGCGCCGAGCCGCCAAACGCACGACTTGCGGCCACAGGGCTTGGCTGGCCCGTACAAGGGCGGCAGCAGGGTCCAGTGTGTCCTAGCGCACTGTGGCGGGCCTCGCCAGCAGCCCTGTCGTACGAGTTCCGGACCCATGGAGCTCAGGAATTAACTTGCATCCTCTGCAGCGGGACTGAACTCTCTATTTCCGCAATCGCATCGCCACTGCGCAAGCAATTACTGCTCACCACTTGGTCCGGTCCTCAAAGCGCAATCGAATTGGTACCAACTACCGATACGCGACACAATCCGAAGCACCCGCCGAGATGAATACCGCAAGTCAAGTCCTGGCTGAGCTTCACTGACACATGCTAACACGTCGCAGGTCAAGTCTTTCTGGTTCGCATTGGCCCGCACCCCGTACCCGTTATCGGCATCACTAACCCGAGGTCCTGTTGCGCAGGCTGGGCTGGGGCTCCTTGTGCGTCGGTAAGAGATTCCCTTTGCCGCTCGCTGCACCTGCGCACCTGCTAAGGACATGGCCATGATAGCCGGCGCCGGCGCCTACTACTTCGCCAAGCAAGAGATCAACGCCGACCGTAGAAACAAGCTCGAGCAGGCTCGCAAGAAGAAGCAGGACGCCCAGTCAATCGAATATGCCGGGGCCGCATCGAGCTCGTCGGCCACGACCAACGGCGGCCCCGCGAGGACCGATAGCGTCGGTTCTCCGAGCCAGGAGGCCAGCAGTAACGATCCGGCGCCGACAAGACATGCTCCGGCGACGGAGTCCGAGCGCGTGGGGGAGAAGAGCAAATTTGAAAGCAGCCAGCCATATCGGAGTCCGAAAGGGGACCGATTCTCGTAGCAGGACGCCAAGAGGAAGAAAAGTGTCATGTACAAAGTAGGATGGGGCGTTTACGGTCACGATGTGGTACCTGGAAGCTTTGCAGCTCTGATACGAGCTTGTCGTTCCGGAGTCGCGGCTCGGTCTGAGGTGGCCCCTTTGTCGCTGCCCTTTGGCACTTCCATGGCTGGGTAATACCGGTCAAAATCCGTACACTGTCTTTAAGCATCCCTACCGATTATTGTTCACCTTCGACAATATCTGAAATAGCCGTGCCTCGACCGCTATGTCGTCCTCGCCTCAACTCCCAAGTGTCGCAGGCCTCTGAAACTGTCTCCACCACCCGGAGCTTAGCCGACTGGGGAAGACCCCCACCAGAGCTCCTCAGAGCGGCTGCTATTGCCTTAGCCTCGTCACTGCACCTCGACTTCTCTCTGCCGCTGTCGCATCGATCGCCTCAGCAGGCGTTCCCTCGGAGGAGCGCGTCTTGGCCGCGATGGTGGCCACTCCGGAGCTCGCCAACGCCAAAGCCGCGCTCACGAGCTCGCTGCGACGCCACGACCCGAATCCGCTGACCAAACGAGACGTCGAGGACTTCATCCAGCTGCTCGACAAGACGGTCGACGAGTGCTCGCGCCTCCACGTTCAGGTTTGCCTAATTGCTCGAGAGCAGCGTCCTCTCTTCCTCCTGTTTGCTAGGCAGATGTGCTAAATATTGAGCCTACAGAAATGCAAGAATTGGATCGTCGCCAATGTGGTGCAGTCGAGAGGGCGGGCCGCGGCCCTGGGCAAGTTTCTCGTCGCCTTCTCAGAGAGTATGGACCTAGATTTCGACCGACCAAGCGTCAGGAGAAGAAGATTGGGCGTTCTTTACATTGTCAATGACGTGCTGCATCATGCCATTACCCGACATAGAAACGATTGGATTGCGGGAGTTTGGGATACCCATTTGTTCAGCATGGTCGCAACCGCATCCAGCTTTGAAAAGTGCCCCAAGCATTTGAGCAAAGTACGCGATCTCATTGCTCTGTGGGACGAGCGGAGGTACATCCCACGCGCCATGGTACTGCGACTCCGAGACGCTTTCACGCGCTCGTCGGACAAAGACTCTGGCACCCGCATCCAATTATCTGACGAGGCGCTCAAGCTCGCGAAAGAAAGCCCGTATACCGTGCCATCTCGCCACGGCAGCTCGGCAGCGGCATGGACCAAGCTTCCACCAGCTTGCTGGCTGGCTGAACTGGCCCCAAACTCGATCATTCCCCTTCGCCGATCCCATATGCGCCCAGTTGAACTTTCGACTGGACCCGCCAACTCGACCCTCATTGACGCCGCCAAGGCTGCACTGTTGGACAGAGAGCAGCTCTACCAGAAGGAGAACCTACAAGCCAAAGTTGGTTCCGAGGTTAATCCACTGGGAGAGGAAAAGAGACCCAGTTCGCTGGCACAGGACGATGACCTTGACGGATCGTACTGGGGTTGGTCAAAATCTCTCTGTGAGCGTACCCAGGCGCGCAGGAAAGATGGCCTGGACACGCATACCCGAGGCACACTGCAGTCCCGACAATCGCATCCAAGAGCGAGAAGTCCACCCAGCAGGGCCTCCAGCCGTTCTCCGCGGTCTCCCAAGCGACGCAAATTCTCGACACGCTCAAGGAGCGCCAGCCGGAGCAGCAGTGACAGCCACCGTGGCTCACGGAGTCGGAGTCGGACTCGGAGCCACTCTCGACGCAGAGATGGCTCATACAGCCGCAGTCGTAGTCCAGCTGCACAGAGGGGCCGATCAGAACGGCTACGCTCCGAGAGTCGCAGTTGGTCCTCTCGCAGTCGGTCCCGCTCTCCTAGCCGGAAGGAATCGAGACCTCGCTGCTCCTCACCCGACTCGTACCGCCAGAGGGACAGTCGCGCGCCCCAGCAGCCGTCTAATGCTCCTCACAACGTCCCTACGATGCCTCACCAAGGGCTGGGCACCTTTCCCATTCCACCGCCACCGCCTCCAATCGGTTATCAAGGTACCTACCAGGGTACCTTCCCGCCTCCTCCGCCTCCTCCACCATCGCAGCCCCGGAACCCGAATCAAACTGGATTCATGCCTCCTCAGATGATGGGCGGCGGGTGGGGTGCAGGTCCCGTGCCTCCTCCTCCTCCGCCACCCCCCTACAACGGGCATCAGCAGTTCAATAATCACTGGGGACCAAGTATGGGCCGCGGAGGAGGCGGCGGCGGCGGCGCTCGTGGCTACCGGGGCCGAGGGAGGGGCAACAGCTGGTCTGGAGGCAATAGCTATGGCGGCGGTCGTGGTTACGGTGGCAATAGCTACGGTCAATAGCTAGCTACCTACGGTGGCAATCACAGGGCAGTGCGAAACCTGGGGAGCGTCATGTCTCGATGGCTGAAAGACCAGGCCCATCTGAGATGCGCAAGACTGCAGGCGAAGTGCGGGTGTTCGTTATGAGATTTTGTACGAATAATTCCTGGTGCTGTATCATTCTCCGTTAAGGGAAACGGATTGGAAACTACCTAGAAAGGAAACGCGACTATGAAGCAAAATGATTTTTCTATCTCATCGCTGCATATCCCGGTCCGCAACTGCCACGGTAGGGCGTACGTCCGCAGGCCAAGTCGACTTCTCTAAGGTAACGGCAGGAATAGCGAGTGGCGCCTATAGCCTGAAATGAGAAGTTGCCGACCGTAACGTACTCCGTACGTGCTAAGTTAAGGTGCCAGGACGGGAGTGTGTGGGAACCAGTAGGATGGTACATAAGAACTGTGCGTCGTAGAGGATGCATGGCATGTCGATCACGTCCCTCATCAGCAGCTAAGGCAATAGTGTAAAGAAAAGTCTATTCCATTCGCATTTCGACCTGCCCATCATCATCCACAAGCATCCAGCGAGAAAGCAGGGGACCACCAGGCCGCCACAGTGAAGCCCTCGTCCCTTGCTACATCGCAAGGGTCCAGTCACCCTTAGACGGCCGTCCACCATATCTACCCTATGCGCCTATTTCCTGCACCGATGCTGTTCGTGTTCGCGAGAACAAAAATAACGGTTGCATGAAAAGGGCAAAACAAAAAGCATACATCAATGCCAAAGTCTTGCGCATCGACGCGCTTTTCCTTCCTTATTCAAAGTGCACAAAGCCCGTCTTCCTCGATCTGTGCTGCGCATCCGAGAAAGAACAGGCATCAAGAAACGATAAGCATCTCAGCCGTCAAACATGGAAATCTTGTGTTATGGATATGCCGAAGCTTAGTAGTCGCGGAGCAGCGTCAGGGGTAGCGGAACAAGGGGTAGATTGGCCATCTACGCGAAACAAGTGCCCGCTTAAAGCCCATCGGCCATACCGGTTTGACCGACCAGCGCAAAGAGTGGTCGTGCTGCCACAGGTCCCGCAAAAGCCATGTAAGAGACAGGTGTGTGTGAAGTTGTTTGCCTTCCATGCATGGTGACGGCACGAGACCAGGCAGTGACCTCGCAGTTATCGAATTAATCGTAATTCAGGTGGAGAGAGGCAGGCACCGGTACCCTAGCATGTAGGCCCCAAACCACCATAGAAGTGGGGACATGCCGGCATCTGCTTCGAGGCCATCACCGACTTCTGGACGAGCCAACAGAGCTCTGCCGCTCGTGCACGCTGGGTCGTCGACCGGTGGCATCTTGAAGATTGAGAGAATCCAGACGCTTTTGGTTGTCATCGGTGGCAGGGTCGGCTTCCTCGACTCGCGGCAAAGTTCCGACCTGAGTGCGTGGTAGCGTTTCTGCAACGTCGCCATTCGATGCTCGTCGTTGATTAGCCCTCTCGCCCAGGGCTGCCCATTTGCGTTCTCGCAAAGCCTCTCGCTCCGCAGCACTGTTCTGCTGCTCGGTATAATCGTGGGAGCAATCGTCGAACAGTTGCGGATTTATCTCCATGAAAAGCTTCATGGCGTTGTACACCATACCATGAATGGTTCTTAAGTGACGTTAGCATCGAAAAAATACAGTCGCCTAAGGATACTTCGTACCTGTTCCAGTGGCCCTTGGAATTTTCGTAGAGTGGTGCAAACATGATAGGGAGGATAATCTCCACATTGTCGCTTACGAGGTTGCAGAAGTATTCGTTGTTCCAGAAGTACAGCGCTCGCTCGGCGACTTGGAAGTGTGGGCTGGCGACAGACTTGGCCAGCTGATGGAAAAGAGGCTCTTGAACCTTGGCAAATTCCGCTGGGTCCATCACCTCGAAGATGTCCTCGACTTCGTTCAAGAACATAACCTCCTTGGTGCTGTTGACCTTGGGCCAGTAGCGCAATAAACCAAGGACGACCTGATCTACGTCAGTATGATATAGCGATTTGTAATGAAGTGCGTCAACTCACGTCTTCCGTCAGGGACGCATCCTTCTCCAAGAACTGCACAATGCAGTAGGCTAGCTGAGGGTGGTACATGCTGAGACTCTTTGGCTTGTGCAGAGGGAGTAGAACGCGAGTCAGGAAGATCTTATGTTCTTCCTTCAGAGGCAGTGCAAAGCCGTTGATTATGGACCCCAATATCTCCAGGAGCTCTGCAATGCCATTGAATCGTTCCGTTTCGTACGTGAATTGGAAAAAGACGTTGTTGATGGATCGGCGGATGAAAGATCGAAGATTGAGAAACTTGCCGTATATGCGATGAAGTGTTGTTTTCAAAAAGTCGCGTTCACGAGGATCTTCGGAGTCGAAGAGATCCAGCAGCTGCAGAACAAAGCTGTGGTCGATGTATGCCTTGGCGATATTGGTGTTGAAGTCTTGGCTCTCGATAAAGCGCAAGAAGAATTCGTACACCACCTGGATGTGTGGCCATGCAACCTCCAAGACCGGCTCGTCCTCCTCCGGATCAAAGGCCTCGCCTTGAGGGTTGACGGGTGGTGGTATAGGTCGAAATAGGTTCTTGGCGAACATGTCGACGACCCTGGGATACATGGGCTCCGTAATGACTTGCCTGTTGTTAGCGACGTAGTCGAGCAGCTCATGCAGAGCAAGCCGCTTGATTTCCTTGGCCTTCATATCCCCGCTGGCATCGTTGAAGTCGAAGATGACATTGCACTGGTCTATCTTTTGCATGAACAGCTCCTGACGCCTGTTGGGAGGCACCTCGTGAAACCCAGGTAGCTTCTCCAGCTCCCTATGGGCAGAGATGTCAAAGCGAGATGAATGCTGTCGCTTCGGTGTCCGTAGACCTTCGGGAATCGCGTCGCGGTTGTCGATGCCCCTGTGAATCATGAGCGACTTCTGGCCTGCTTTGGGTGGCGCCAGGTCGTGCGGCATCGTCTCGGCAGCTCCCGGTGGAGGGATGTGCTAGTAACCTAGTGTCAGCAATGTGAAGAACTGCGCGCAAAGGAATATTATTGTGTGCAGTAGACATCCAGAAGATGCTGGAATAGATAAGGAGCCTTACGCCTGGGGTTGGGCTAATGACGACCGTCGGGGGCAGCCGGGCACTGGCACTGCCGCCGTTGGGGCTCGAGGCACCTCCCATGGAGCCAAAACGGTCGGGGAGGCTGCCTTGCTGAGCGACATTGGAGAGATTCGAAGGCTGATTTGGTGCACCATGATCGCCTCCATGGCCGGCGGAGTTGGGGGGCAGCGGCTTGTTTCGAATATCGTTGAGCGTCGAAGTCGACGAGGACGGCGTAAGCACTGGGGACTGGTTGGATGGGTCTCGAGACGAAGGGGATGCGGTCCCATCCTTGGAATCCTTATTCTTCTTGGAGGACTTGCCGGTGTCCTTGCCTCGCGAGAGCTGCCGGGTTTCCGATTGTCAGTCGTCATCCAGTGGTACCAGACTCAACAGCTGCTCCGTTGGTCCATCGACTTAATTGCAGGTGTTACTTACAACTCTTTGACTAAAGCGTTTCATCGTGCCTGACGGTAACATTGGCTCGGTGTGAATCACCTCCGCCGAGTAGATAGACTTGCGTCGAGAAGTCCCTCCCGTGCGTGCGGTGGGGTAACTGGGCAACGACGTCAAGCGCGAGGGCTGGCGGTGGAGAGGTTGCGACGCAAATCGATGGTCTACCGCACGGCGGCTTTGGACCGCGAAAACGCGAGGAAGAGTTGCGAGGCGTGCGAGGCGGCCGTGATATGAGGTCGTGGAGGAGGGTGGATGGGAGATCGTTGGGTCCGGCCCAGGGACGCGGGCTGCAGGAGATGGCAGGGGTCTTGGTTATGGCAACTGGCGCAAGGTGATGCGACGGGCTGGCCTCGATCAGACGCTCGACAGCTGCACGCAGGCTCGCACGGGAGCTGTTGCAACAGGCCCACAGTGCTGCTCGGGCAAGGGTCAGTCGACCAAGTGGCCAACGCTCGCTCTGCGCTCGGGGACCACTGTCAGCTGCTGCGTGTTATTGACGACGGGGGACGGCTGGAAGCCCGACGGCTCGACTGATGGATGTCTCGAACGCGCCTGGCGGAGAAGTGAGACGGAACAGAGGCGGCGAGTCGAGGACGGGAAGATGGAGAGACAGATGTTCCTCTGTCTGCCTGCTGGGCGCCGAAATGAGCCAGGATTGGAGGGCTGGACGGATGTTGAATGGTGAAAGGATGGGAATGGGCAGGTGGATGATGGGCGCGGGGGAGAGGCGTCGGGCGAGAGGTGCGGTGCTGGCTGGTGCAGGTTGGTGCAGGCGAGGTGCTGGAGGCGTGGTGGAATGCTGGCGGGGGCCTATGGCGCAGAGGCAATGGGGGCCAAAGCACTGTCGGGTGCTTACCTGACCTGGAGTGCGCTGCACGGAGGCGCTAAGAGCCCGCCAGGGGAGGCTGGGCGACTAGTTCCAGGCGCTGGGCTGGCAATAATAAGGGACTCCAGCAAGGAACGGGACGGGATTGAAGCTTGCCCCGCTTGATGTGATTGGTGGTGGGACGAAGACAAGAGCCTCGGGGAGCAAGAGAGGAAAGCCAGCAGCTGGCCACGGGGCAAGCGAGAGCTCAGAAGCTTACGGCCGGGTCCCTTGAGCCAAAGGCTGTTTTATCTGATTTCTCGCCGCTGTTGTTGGGTGGAACTGTCGATACAGCTGGCGGGAGTTGGGAGCTTCCAGCAATAAACACGCCCGACGAATCGGTGCTTGTCGACTCGTCAGTGGTCACGGGAGGGAAACGCACGGACCAGTCCTTACCGGACCTGGAATACCTTTGTTCCTTCAGCGACCCCGTGACGCCGGCTAGCGAGTTACTGTAAGTTAGTCGCTCCGTAAGGTCATCATCTTACGGAGTACTTCATGCAGATAGGCCAGACCTCACGCGGGCACAGTGTGCACACTCACCTTGTCCTCCAATGCACGCCATTCAAGTTTAACGAGCATCTTCTCGACCTGCAGATCACCTAGACGGGCACGTTGGCATAGGCGGCTGACGATCACCCGGGAAAATGCTGTGAACTCTCATACGAGCATGCCGCATTTGGATGTCAAGATACAGAAACAAACAAATTATGACGACAAGCAACACTGCACCCACGTCAGAAGCCAATCTGCATTACATGTTGAGTGAAACTTGAGACGATCCGGCTCACAAAGAGCTGGCAAAGAACAGCGGCCATGAGCTCCCCGTTCGACGCGGTTGACGATGATTTGATCGGCAGTTCGGGAGAGGCTGTCGGCCAGCCTGCGCCCAATATTGCGGAGGATGATGCCCCCAAAGATGCTGCTCCACGATATCCAATACCATCGCGAAACCTGGCCGCAGTCGAGGTGCCTGCGGTGGTGGAAAACATTGACCGAGCTGTCAAAGCATTTGGCCGAGCCCCTTCGTTGGCCCATGTGAGTCCCGCCGACGTCTTCGCCCTACACCTTTCTTAGATGGTTCTGACATACAACTCTCGCCAGGCCTTGGATCCCACGAGGAGCTCATTGCCGTTTTACTTGAACCCTGAAAGTCCCTTTTGCCCTCCCATCATGTCTCATAATGCCAAGTCACACAACGTTGTGCTCAAAGTCAGCGTTCCGAAGCGAACAGGGCGCAAGCGAAAGCGAGGAACGGATGGTCCTTGGCAGGGCGACATTGACATCGGAGATGCAAACACCACAGATGCCGCTGCGTTTGCCTCGTCTTCTTCCCTGTCGCCTTCGAAAGGCAACGTATGTTCGATCGCACGACTTGACGACCCGAAGATTCTTCGGCGTAAGCTGGCCGACAATGTGGACAAGTATCAAGTGGAAGCCGTTGGCACCATCAAGCACACTCACCGTTTTAGAGGCTTGGCCGACTTCTATTGGGACATGTCCAAATCGTCATTTGCTCAGAGATACACACAACAAGTCCTCCCTGGAGATGGTGTGTAGCCGATGGCTCCTAAGTACCCGAATTGTAGTGTCCCGCTAATGATCTGCTTTAGTTCAACAAATGAAGACCTTCAAGTTCTTACCCGGCACGGATGTTGGCCCCAACGTGGATATTATCCCACCGCCTCTCTTTACCCACATGAGCCTGCCATTCAACTATAATTATTCGCAAAACCCATACGTCCGCACAACCGAAGACGGCGACACAATCAACACTACTGCGGTCAAGCAGGTCGGCTACTTTATCGGTGCCGAGGATCCTGCCCCGACAGGGCCTCAGGTTCCCCCTGACATGACAGATCCTAGGACGATGGAAGTCATAGCTCAACTGGAAGAGGCATTTCAGGATCGCCCTGTTTGGACTCGCCGTTCTCTCCTCAATCATTTGGGCGGGAAGCTTCGAAATTGGAATGAACTGAAAAGATACCTCAACTATACGGCCTACCAATTCAAAGGTGGTCCCTGGAGGGACGGCGTCGTACCGTACGGCCTCGACCCCCGGACAGATCCCAAATACCGCGTCTACCAGACGCTCATGTTCAAGTTGTCCAAGCGAAAGATCGCTCACCAAGAACAAACCTGGGCATCGCTCCGCAGGTCGCAGGCAAGCCTCAACAAAGACTATGCGGTGGACAAGTCTCAGAGCCATACGTTTGATGGAGAGTCGTATCACACAGACGGCAAGGTATGGCAGGTGTGCGACATTACAGACCCACTCCTCAGGGAGCTCCTGGACAACGCCGCAGTGCGTCCCACCTGGGATGTCAACAGTGGGTGGTATCACGGCGGGTTATGGGCCAAAGTCAAGGCCATCATGAAGACAAAACTAGTCGCCATCCAATTCGGTCGACATCTCACACGAGCAGACTTTGCGCAAACTCTGGACTGCGGCGACCGAACGCCGACTAAGCCTGCGTCCTCGACGTTTCATCTGCCGCTGCCAAACCTTCACCTCACCAATGAGGAGCTTGTAGTTTTGCGTGGTCGGGAGCCACCCAAGAAGAAAAGCTCAGGGTACAACGTGCGGGTACGGGAACCTGGGAAGAGCCCGAGTGTCATCTCAGAGCAGCCTCCTTCAGTGTATACACAGGATAGTGCAGCAGCCGATGATGGCAGGCTGGGCTCCGAGGACGATGAGATGGACTCTGGCAGCGGGGCTGAAGACGAGGAGGACGAGGATGAAGAAACGTACTCCGGCCGTGATACCTATGGCCATGGTCATGAGCGTGGAGATGATGGCGCCGACCAGGGTTACGGGGAAGAGTACGACGGGACTATTATGGGCAACACGATTTACCCAGAACTAGATTAGTAGCTGAGCGCATGCTGCGAGTCTTCTCGTCAGATAGCCTCTGCAGCCCTTAAAGAGGCATAATATCTTGCTAGTGGGGCGCACCACCTTGTGTGAAACAAGAGGCGTGTTTGTCGGGCACATCGGAGCTGTATCCTCGGAGCTTGCGTGTTACCAAATTGGTCACTTGCCCAGTCCTGTGCCCATTTGCTTGGCGCTGCGCGATGGTGAGCTCAGAAGTGCAGAATCGCATTTTGTGGCCTGTTTCAGCGAAACGTAGATTCCAGTTGTCCCGGGCCTTTGGAATTGTTGATAGAGCAGAAAGATTCGCGCTGCACTGTGGGCGCGACCAACTTGAGGGGATATGTGGATGCTCGAAGAAAACGGTGCCAGTCCAACGCGTGCAGGCCATTCTCACATCAATTATTACTAGACGGCGACTTTAGCTGTATTGAACCTAACCATGCAAAGACAGTTGATTCTGGGTATTTTGGCAGGGAAAGCTGAGTCGGATCGCATCCGCCGTGCCCCAATGCGACCCCGTTCCCTGCCCCTTGATGACCTAATAAGCCATGTCGAGATTGGTCCCCCCATCTCCAAAGGCTAACGCGGCCACCAAGCCTTGAACTCACAACACATCTAAATCAACGTCGACATTGAACGCCCAGCAGCCCATGCGACCGTCAAATCTGCTGGGCGATGGAATGAACGACCTAGACCGGCGAGAGATACCAACAGCGAGATACCGAAGCGAAGAGAACGGTGCATTGGACGGTGACGAGAACGACGAGCAGCTTGGTGGCAGCCTGGGCGTCGCCATGGCCCGGCGCTGGGCGCGCAAGATGGAGCGCGTGTGTTGCACGTTCGCGACCTACTTACCCCTAGTGTTCGTCTACGGCCTGACGACGTGGGCGGTCTGGGTGATTATCACCATTGGCACCGTGACTACTGGGAGCAGCTGGATAGGTATGGCTTTCTCCGAGTATCCAGAGGCTCGACATTTAGAAGAGAGGGAAGCTGACGTGTCCCAACTTGACCGCAGGCACGATGTCTTCTACCTTTGGTGTTGTCCTATATCTGCTGCTCAATTGGTCTTACACCACAGCCGTCTTCACGAATCCCGGCTCGACGACCAACGAGGACGGCTACGGTCTCCTGCCCACGACGTCACAAGCGCATCCGCCCGCTACGTCCTTTACTGTCAAGAGCAACGGCCAGCTCCGCTTCTGCAAAAAGTGTCAGGCCCGCAAGCCCGATCGCGCGCACCACTGCTCGACCTGCAGGCGCTGCGTCCTCAAGATGGACCACCACTGCCCCTGGCTGGCGACGTGCATCGGCCTGCGGAACCACAAGGCCTTCCTGCTCTTCCTGATATATACCACAATTTTCTGCTTCTACGCCTTCGCCATCAGCGGGAGCTGGGTCTGGGGGGAGGTGGTGGAGGAGTCGACGCGCTACGTGGACGCCCTCATGCCCGTCAACTTTATAATACTGAGCGTCATAAGTGGCATAATCGGCATCGTCGTTGGTGCGTTTACAGGTTGGCACATTCTCCTCGCTAGCAGAGGTCAGACGACCCTGGAGTGCCTGGAGAAGACGAGATACCTGTCACCGCTGAGGAAAACATACAACCAGGCACACGACCCGGCCAACAGGATCCCGCAGGCTGCCCAGCAGTTTGTTGACTTTCATACCAATGCACTGCCTGGAATCACACGGCCCGAGGAAGGCGAAGAGAGACGGCCTACACAGGAGATGCCTCGGCCCTACGAAGGGTCACGCCCAGTTCAATTATCGTATGACGAGAGGGAGCGCCAGCAAAGCCGCCTGCGCTACGAGGAGTACCTCGACGAACAGGATTCCGAGAAGCTGCCCAACGCCTTCGACCTCGGCTGGAAACGAAATTTGTACCACCTTTTGGGGCCGTCGTTGATGCTCTGGTTCGTCCCGATATGTAACACTACCGGTGATGGGTGGACATGGGAGGCAAGCCCCAAGTGGCTGGAAGCACACGAGCAATTAGGGCGGGAGCGAGAACGCCAGCGAGCGAGGGAAATCAATGCGGGCTGGGGTGGCGGCGATGACCAGCCGCACGCCACGGCTGGGAATGATGGGCTGTGGAGGAATGAAACCCTCCAGGCGCCGTCTGGGGCCGTAGGAATCAACGGTCGGAGGACGCCGAGCAAAGCAGACCGCATTCTCGGCAGAGATCCGAGTTTGTACGCTGACGGCACGCAAGAGGTGCCAATGCAGCGTCTCAACCCGCGCGGCAGGACCCTTGAAGATGAGCTCGAAGACACCGACGGTGACCTCGACTACGACGATGACGACGCGAAGATGACGCCTATGGTCAGCGGCAGCGGGGGTTCCCACGCAGGCACAAGCCGCGATGAAGCCGAGCGCCGGGCCCTCGACGTCGTCACGAACGGCCGAGGATGGGGTCGCGGCGGCGCGAGCGGCATGCTGCGCAACGAGAGCTCCAGGAGCCAGAATGGCGGCAGCGCGGTCCGGCCGCAGTTCCAAGACTACGGGGTGGACTAGACGAAGGGGTTTTCTCAAGACCAGAGGGGATCTATACACTGGGATCTTCTTGTTGCACTATCTCATCATGGCTTAGCGCTCCTTGTATACTTACACGGCTATATTTTCTGCCGGAATTTCCTGCGAATCTTTTGGGGCATGGCTAAGGGAGTTTTTGATCATGAGTTTCGCGTCGTCCCAGTTCACGAGGGGGCAAGGGCCTTGGATCTGATGCGCAATTTGATAGCCCAAGTACTCTGCACACGAACTTTCCAGATCGCCACACCCGCTCGCTCCCCTTTGCCCCATGGGATGAAACGCTCCCCCCACAATGCCGCATTCCCAAAAGGGCGTCCCGGGGCACCCCGGAGCTCGACGTGGGTGGCGGTGCGGAACCCCGTAATGCAGGGACCGCTGCGACGAAGTAGCGCGCAGTCTGATCTACGAAACTTGAATTACATGGCTTATGCCTGGAGGCGGCGACAGAAATTGGCCAATCGAATCTTAGCTTCGTTGCCCGAGCGGCATTGAGTCTTCATTTTTCGATCGAATCATCCACCAGGGAGAGGAGTCGTGGCAAGGGGGACTAGCTGAAGAAAGTGTAAGGCGGACCAAGGGGTATTCGCCACAACGGGCTGATCCTACAGTAACATCAAAGTAATAACGGGTCACTGGCAGAGAATGTGATAGGCAGTGATGATGATGATGATGAATGTCTTGACATGACAATGCTACCTAAGCCAGGAGTGCCAAATCATGCAGCGCGAGCCACTGGTAATCCCTTTTATCAACATGAACAATGCTCAATCCCCATAGTACACACAAAAAACGCCCATAACGAAAGATGGAATGCGACTCCACCTTCCCGCCAAGTGGCCCGGCTGCCTGTCCGCCGCTCCTCTCCGCCACAACTTTATGAGAAAACCACAAAGCCTGACAGGACAGTCAAGCCCCGAGAGGTCAGACGTCGCCTGCGTCACCCAGAAGCTGCAAGAGACAGCCCCAGATGAGGACGAGGCGGCCATGAAAGAAAGAGAGATGATGAAAGAAACGTGATTGCCCATGCCTGTCCTGTATATGTAATCCCTGTGAAGGTTGCCCCGTTCACGTGCTATGCTTTCCCGTCTGAGCCCTGTAAAAATACACACATGGTATATGCTTCCCTCCGCCACTGTGCCCTTTCTGTATCAACGCTAGAAAGACAAAAAAGCAAACCGTTGTATAGCACTTCGCCTGGAATGGGGGGTATTCTCTGTCCCGTTTTCGTACGCCATAGTGAACAAAGGAAAAAGAGCCAAGGGCCAGTTTGGTCGGCAAACCCCCTTGGCAAGAGGAAAAGCGAAAGAATAAGTGATCACAAGGGTAAGCCAGCCCAAGAACGTGACAAGAACTTGCCTATCCCACCGCTGTGCTGCGCCAGGATCGCTTTGGATCGTGGGATCGATAAGATCCAAAATATGATTGCGCGACTCGTATAGGATGACGATGTCGCTGTCGTAGAGGATGATGTCGTAGTGGTCGTGGTGGTTTGAGTGCCTTTGTATACACCCACTCGCCTCGGCCTTGTATGGATGGCGGATGATGCGTGGAAATGATGGGTCAGGTCATGGAGCTGTCGAAGCTACTCTTCTCGACGCTGCTCTTCTCGTTGCTGGTCTTCTCAAACGTGCTCCGCGGGCTCGTATTGGCTCGGCCAAACACCTTGCCCCCCAGGCGGTTGAGCTTTCGCACATCCTGCGTCAAAGGAGGCGCGTCGAAAAGTCTAGTCTCAATGGGGTCGAGCTTGATCTTGCAGAATAGAGTCGAGAAGAGGTATTGGTCGCCGGCGTGGTTGAGCAGGGGAAGCGTTCGGTAGCCCTGTCGGAGGTTTTTGAGCTTGGCCGTGTAGGTCGCAATGGCCGCGCCGTCTTTGCTGTTGTAGCTCTCGCCGTAGCTGGCGAGCTTGACGGACCAGCGCACGAAGATGAGCTCGGGATGCTTCGTCGTCACCTTGAACCTGAACTGTCCACCAGAGAACATGGGGTTGAAACCGTTCTCCCGGATCACCTCGGTCTGGAACTGAAGGGGCGTGTCATGGTCGTACAGCAGGGTCGAGCCCGCTTCCTTCTTATCGCGCTTGTCATTGGCATGGAAGACCTGAACCTCGACGTACGGATCCATCGACTTGCTGACGGAGAGATTGGCCGGTCGCATCAGCTGCTGCGCCGAAATGACATCGATGCTAAACGACACCACGGACCGCTCCTTCTTACCCTCAGCAATACCAGAGTCGAAGGGGCGGACTTGAATATCGCGCAGCTCAGGCGGCTTGAGGACATATCCGGACTCATCCGTGCCGCCCTCGAACATGGCGTGGTTGAGTTGGGTCCCCAAATCGAATGTCTGCCAGTTCAAAGCGGCCATTTGCACGCCGCGACGCCAGTAGATGAGGGGATCGAAGTTGCTCGATGCAAACCTCATACCATCGGGGTAGACGCGCATCAAGTATCGCATGTTGTGAATATCCAGAGCCATTTTCGACTCCTTGGTCCGCGAGTGCTTCGCAAAGCTAGTCTCCATGAAGGAGAATATGTGGTTGAATGCCTTGGCAGCGGGTGTGTCAAAGCCAAAGTACTTGACACCGGCGCAATAGACTCCCAGAGCGCCGAGGACCTTTGTCGTCTTATTTGCGGACCTGCTGATGTAGCCAACCTCACTTCCACTCTCGTTATCGCTGGTGCTACTGCTCATCAGGTCTTGAACCTCGCCTTCCGTGATGGTGTTGACTCGGCTCTTGCTGACAAGTCGTCGTGCCTGGGTGCTTGCCGCGAGCAGCGGGCTCTGAGGAAGGGACTGCGACGGAGAGAATACGCTAAAGTCTGGGATCGTGGGCTTGGACAGGGGCGAGCTGAGGCTGCCTCCACGTCTTCGGCCGGTGACCTCGACCACGGAGCTATCATGGTTGCCGCCCGGCTTCTTGACCTTGATGAGAATGCGCTCCATAAGCTCCGATGGCGACGGCAGCTTGTCCGACTCCGGATCCAGCGATTCCGTTACCAGTCGAGCTCCGAAGGCCTCCTTCATGATAGCCACCATGAGTTCCTGCTGCAGAGGACTACAGTGAACCTCGAGCGAAATCCAGAGCGGGAAGCCAGACTTGACAAATGCGTACTTGTTGATCGTCGTCATGACCTCCTTGAAGCTGATGGCGGTGGTTAGTGTGCGGCCGTGCACAACCTGCGGCTGGCCGTCAGAGCCATCCCAGCAGTCCACCTCGACGCATCGGCACCCTCGCGCAAGGGCGGCAATGTATCCCTCGACGCTGGACTGGCCAGCAACCTGGCGACCGAGGAGATAGGTGTTGTGAGAGCTGGAGATGAAGTACTCATTCATGGGCCTATCAAGCGAGTATTCAGTTGGCTCGTCGATTAGAGGTCCGTTATGCTGAGAGGCCAGGAAGCTGACAAAGGCAGCCTCCGACATGATGCTCATGCCGCTGTCGATGGCAAAGCCTTCACCTTCGTCTGCCCTGTGCTTGCGGATAAACTTGATGAAGTGTCTCTCCCAAAGAGATGTATTGGAGTCCACATCTTCACCCTGGACCTCCTGTAGGAAGGTCAGAAATTCAGGCAGAGTGAGACCGACTTCGGGCTTCGCCGCGATACTGCGCATGATACGCTGGACATCCGACCTCTGCCTCATGAGCCGGACAAAGTCCAGAAATTCGGCAAAGTTGAGTCGTTCGCGGCGCCGGGCGTCGCAGAGGCGGAAGTTGGCTTGGAGGGTGGATTGGGAGCTGTATATGTGCAGGTTTTGGCAAACCTGCATGACGCCTGCAATATCCATCTCTTCGTGAGCCCCGTTCCGCGACTGGTCACCGTACTGCCTCGTCATCTCGCTCTGCCAGTATTGCGCAATAGCTCTATCACTGAAAGTCATCAAGGATGTCATGACTTCCTGGCGGTGCTTGAGCATCGCGTCAAGGAAGGTAGTCCACGTGAAGCAGGTCTCAACGTCGTCGGCGATGAGATGCAGGAACTTGGTCTTTGACTTTTCGGGAATGGTGTAGAGGATGGAGAACCAGGTGGAGCGCTCCGACTCGGGGATGTTGAAGTCGCGACCATATTGTTGGATATCGGAGCCAGTGCGAATCTCCCTGATCTCGTCGACGTGAAGGAATTTGTTCGGGCGAATCCTATCCCACGAGAGCCTATTCGTTTCGGGCTCATAGACCAGACGAATGCGCTTGGAGCGGTTCTTTTTGGAGATCTTTCTCAGCCAGGTACCGCGCTGGAGCTGGAGCGGAATAACAGGACCAGCCATGTTGTTCGCGCTCCCGGCGATGGACCCGGTCGTGCTGTTTGCTGAGGAGCCTCGTGGCGCGCCGTCGAGGTACATTGACCTGATGGATGCAAAGTCGTCCCTCTCATCGAGGTCCGACTCGGAATCGGTAGACATGGCGCCATATTCTGGCGGGGCAGTGGTGTTGCTGTCACTGCGTCGTCGAAGGAAGCAGGGCCCGACACTTCCATCGCGGCTTGCCGGCGTGGCCGATGATTGTCTCCTCCGGCTGGTGATTCGTCTCGATGCCCGGCTGGACAGACGGCGGATCAGATTGCCTTTGCCGGTGTTGTTAGTTGTGGCAGCTGGAGTGGCGTTGCTGGCTACGATGCCATTGCTGTTGTCGTAGGCTGCCTCAGCGATCGGGCTGGTGCTGCCAACCCAGCTGTGTCCGAGGGAGTTGGCGCTGGTCCTCCGGGACAAGATGGAGTCTGGCAGCTGAAAGCTGGAGGGGAATTGGTCATCGTCTCTTGGTCGGAGAGGCTCTGGTGATGCCTGGATGGATGAATTTGTTGTAAGGACGGCTGTCTCGGGAGACATGATGGGCGAGCCGAGCCGTGAGCTGGAGGCGGCTGAAGAGGCGCTGATTGCCGAGATGGGGACGGCGGAGGGATGTTGATACGTCTGTTGTTGTGACGGGTGGAAGTTGGTTTGAACCTGGCCAGGGCGAGCGCGCCGAAGCTGGGCAGAGAGCGAGGACCTTGAGGGGTCCGCGGGATGTTGTGAAGTCATTTGATTGGGGTCTGAGCCGCTCGACATGGTCGTGCTGGCGGAGTACAAGCATGAGATGAGCGAGCCGGGGGCGCCTCGGAAGGCTGCGTCGACTTTATAAGCTTAGGACGGCTCCGATATGCATGTTGGGACGGGCCGGGGCAGGAACAGAATGCGGGGAAGAAATCGAGCTGGCAGATCTTCTGCGTGGCGGACTTTTTCACCTGGCCGTACAGCCAGGGATCGTTCTGGAGGTGCTCACGATGCGTGTGCCGCAAATGACCGAGGCGCGATGCCAATGCGGCTGCGAGGGCGGCCGCGGCAAAGGTCCTGCACCAAGGACAACAGCAGCGAGCTCCGGGCTTCCGCGGTCGTCCAGATGAAGGGGGTGCCTAGGGTCTGGGGGGGTGGTGCCCGGTACGGGAGCTGGGGGCAGATCTCGCTGTCGGGTGAGAAAGACCCAATGTCGTGTTGGAGTGAGTATGAGGTGGCAGAAGGCGGTGGTGGTGGTATTAGAATATGCACGTCGCTGCTTTAGGGTCCGATGGCTGCACGACGAGGCACCTTGCGACTCGGCAGCAGCAGCAGCAGCAGCAGCGCGAGGGTGACCTTGTGAGATGCGATGAGACTGGCAGTCCAGGCCAGCAGCGCGTGCGTCAGTCCTTGGGTTGGGTGGCTTAGCAGTCGAAGCTCGTGTCGCCGACCACGCGCGATTGGAAAGGCAGGCTTTTACTGCAGAGTGTCGTCGATGCGCAGACGAGTGATGCGGCCAGTCGTTCGGTAGTCGTGCCGGGGTGGCCTTGGAGTTGAGCGCCCAGGTTTGCGCGCCCGCAGAGCCGCAACAAAGATTGTCGCTAGGTGCAGAAGCTACCACCAGATGGGATGCTGGTGCCGGCAGATGCAGTCAGTCAGATGCCGGCGCAGAGTCGAGCAGCACGCAGCGCACGGGGGGACAATCGCAGGTTTGCAGCAGGCGGCGGAATGGGATCCTCTCGGTGAGCTTCGGGTGCCTGTGAGAGCCGGGCGGTGGTGTTTTATGGAAGAGAAATGTTGGCGGCGGACAGAGGGCGGTCGAGTCAAAGACGGGTGTGGAATTTAGGTGGTAGTCGGCGGCAGACAAAGTGGTATGGATTTGGCATGCAGAGAGGTTAGGTTAGAGGGCGGTAGGGGGTGGGGGTGGCCTTGAGGCGTGCGCGTAGGCGGTGGAGCGCTCAAGGTGCAGGTGGTGGTGTCGCTAGCGAGCCCAAAGAAAGCTTCCCAGAGTGACGGGACCGAAAAGGGTGAGGGCTGGGCGGGCGGTCGCGCTGTCTTATGATGCTGCTCAGCGCTGGGGGGACGACCAAAGGGGGCCCATGCAGCTCTATATCTGAGGACAGCCGGCCGGGGCGCATGGGTTGGGCTGCTTGGCTTTGGGCTGCGACCATGAGAAGCGAGGACAAGACAGGGCCTGGCAAACCCCCCGTGGCCCAGGGGGGTCACAGTCACACAAGGCGACAGCAGCACAACGGAAACGCACCGCGAAGACTCTGACGAGGACCACACGCAGCCAGAGACTGACGAGGAGTGCCCATGGCCTGACATGACACGACATGGCATTGCGGCAAGGGCCAGGTCTGCTGCCGGGCTACGAGTACGTGCAACGGCGCGCAAAGGCACGGCCAAGGCTGGGACCAGCGCCTGGGCAGGGGCCACGGCGAGGCGAGCGAGGCGAGGCGAGGCAGTGAAGGGCTTCCACGTCGACCCGGACCCTGGCTGCTTGCTGATGGATGGATTGGTGGTATCCGTATTTCCAAGTGCGTACTCCGTAAGGAGCAGCATCTGTCACTGACCAACACGTCAGGTACATTGAATGGGCAGCAGACGTAGATGCGCACAGGGTACTGCAATTTCTGGCGGTGACGTCTGTACTCCATACTCGTAGTCCGTGTTTGGCTTCCAAAGAAGGCAAGGTACTCACTCGTACGGATCCTCCGTACCAGAATAGAACCAGGCGACTTCGCTCGAGGCATACGAGCGCTAACGCTCCGACCGACAGCTTGGGGGTCAGCCCGATCCTTGCAGAAGTACATGCCAGCGCAAGGGCATCAAAAGCTACGAGTACGGAGTACAACTTTCCAGAATACCTAGACGACGCCGAAAGCTACCTTACCTGGGCAGCGAAGCCTCGGCGACGACGGGTCGCGCGCACAGCTCCCAAGGTGCCGACTTGTACTCGTAGCTCTCCAGCCAAAAGCCAGCTAGGGGGTGGCTCTAATAAAACGCGGCCAGGGGGAGGCAAAAGGCCCGCGGCGCAAAGGCACCACAAAGAAGGCAGCGACGCCGTGGTACACTGATGAGGCACTGATGAGGTAGGCGCAGCCGCTACGAGGACGGAGCAGAAAAATCCACGGCCCGTCGAGGCCCAGGAAATGGGACACGACACGACGGCGGATCGCCCGGGTCTGGGCTGAAGGAACGGAGCAGGCGGGAAGCTTCTATGGGGTACGCAGTAGGTCGCAAGCAGGTACTTGAGGTACCGCCTGCCCCATGCCTCGTACCTCGCGCTGCCATGTGCGCCCTCAGCGCACCCCGCAACAGGGATCCTCCATCTGGATTTCCGTCAATGGATGGATGGATGGATGGGCCTTTGTTTCTCTCTCGCTGAAGCGCCCATGGCACCGCAGCGTCTGTGTCCCCATCCCATCCCTCGCCGGCTCCAAATCCGACGCAGGCGCGACAGTCAAGGGCCTCGTGTTCCCACTGCCAGCTTTCGGATGCTTTGCTGGTGGAGCACCGACAGCAGATGCGGACATGGACATGGAGCACAGGGTCCAAGGCCTCGGGGAGGAAGATTTTCACTATGCATACATACACGAGCTCGAAGGGAAAAGGGGCATGCAGAGTGCAGGAAGCAAATCTCGCCCGTGGCGAATCTCAGGCGCAAATCGCATCAACACCACCTCAGATGAGCCAACCATCCGGGGCCGGGTTCAGGGGGCGCTGGGCACAGGGCGAGACTCGGTCAGTGACCTGACCGAGGGCGGTCCTGAAGCAGCGCTGCAGGCGCCATCTGTCCCGTCGGTGTAACTCGAACCTGAAGCCACATGACCTTGACGGCCCAACGACGTGTCGACTGTATGCTACCGCTGTCCCGACTCAGGCACGCGTCGGTGCGCGCAAGTAGACTGTCGCTTTATCAGATTGCTCCGACGGGAGCCCACCAGCGACCCCTGTTGGACCAGCAAGGCTTGCCGAGGTCAGCTGTTCGCGTTGGTTACCTTGGTCCCCCTGCGCGCGCAGCTGCCTGCATCTCCGTGGCCGGACGCAATAGGACGCAAGAGGACGCAAGAAGTGACCGGCGCGAGCCAACAAACCCATTCAGAGCCACAAGTACTGTACGGACTCGCGCAGGCAGCCGCTGCCTTTTTGCCGCGGAGACTGTTGGCCGTCTGCACCCCTCCTCCGACACTGCCAGTGTTACCGCCGATACTCGTAGTCGCAGGCAAGCACTTGCACGTCGAAACACAGCCGTGACCAGGAGCGGCGCCTTGGCGGTCAGAATGCGCATCTGGCACCCTGTTTCGGGCAAACATCCGGACACGTTCATCCCAGAGCATTGATGCTGGAAGCACGGAGTATCTGTTACTGTTGACAATGCAATCAGCCAACAAAGCAGAACCCTCTGACGCTTCCCCAGAGGTGGCTGATCCCCATAGTGGCACTTCTCACCACCAGAAACCGCATGCCTTCGAGAGGCTCTCCTCGTATCACAAGTTCCGCTGGGGGGGGTTTCTGTCACGAAAGTCCTCAACCAACATCCAATCTCATAGGACGGCCTCCTGCAAGCTTATTTCGCACGTTTTCGGGCTCGAGGTCGAGGGTCCGCGCGTCGTCCAATGGCAGTGTCCTCCTGCGCCGCCCTTCGGTTTCCATCTGACTCACCCCCTCCCCATCGTCAAACCTCTCCGTCCGTAACGCGGCACCGAGACCGCCGTGACGTGTCAGTGAATGGGCAATCCGAGCACAACGGCGGTCAGCTGCCTGCCCAGCGGCATCAGCCATGCCGGTCCGTCTCCGAGCTCCATCGGCCACTGCCTTTCTCCCGGAGCGTTTCCGCCCTCGAGACGCCCAGCCTCTCTAGAGCGAGCGCCATGCCTCTCGAAACTGAAAGTACAAGAAGTAATTCAACAGCACCACTTTTGCCATGTGCGGGGAGTGCCCAGCCACTATGCGTTTGTTCCGCGTCCTGAGCCTGACGCAGGAGGGTCGTCATCTAAACCTTGCTGCACATCGCAGACTGTGCGCCAGCTGTCAGAAACCTCAAAGTATCCCCTATCGACTGCCCTGCTTGGCTTATTCGAAGCGCCGCATTCCACCGACTCAAGGTATGGGGCAACCCTACGAGTATGTAGTGCTTCAAGCTCGACCAAGGTACTCCTTACGGCAGCGCATTGAGCTGTGACGCCAGCCGCAAAAGGCAAACCCTAAAAGCGTGGGGAAAGAAATGTGACTTACAACAAAGTTGGCGCGTTGTTGGGAGCTAACAGCACTGGCACGAGCAGATTACTGCTCATGCCTTTGCCCTCGCATGCGGAGCTTATTGCTCTGCCCGAGATGTCGAAATTTGACGCGCGACAATGCGCGGCGCTCTGAAATGACGATGGGCACGCTTGCCGGGCTCCATCGTGATATCAGCGCGATGGCATCATCCGGCGCTGGACCTACGCGGTGACAGCGGCACGTCTTAAGTTTCCGGTAGTCTGGAGACGAGGGGGTGTCGATAAAGATGCCTGCCTACCTTACTCCGCAGAGCCTGGAGCAGGAAAGAAAGAAGGGACGGACGCTGTAGCTGCGGCGCTTAGCAGGAGCTGCCCAGCCACGGCCCACGGCCCACGATCAGGGCATGTACCTTCCTCGTCCTCGAGGTACCTCGAAGACGCGCCGTACCGCTGTGACGCTTTGCCTCAGGCTCTCGCATCCACCGCGTCGGCAACGATACCATCTCTCAGCGTCAGCGCAAAATGCAAAATAGGAATTTACAAGACAACACCATCTGGCAACGGCCTGTCCCCGTACAGCGCCTCACTGCCTTTTCCCGTCTGCAGCCTTGTCATGCCCATCTGGTGCCGTCCGGCACCCGTCGCTGCAGCTCGCAGCCTACAGTACGGGCGCGCATCCACCTGCGATCCTCCGGTAGCAATTGGCCAGTTCTGGCCAGTTTCCAATGCTCCAAGCCCCCGTAGGATGCTCCAGAGGCGCAGCGATGCCTCTGTGCCGTGCTCTTTTGAAGTTTCGGGAGCCTCTTGCTGGCCCCGGCTCCGCTGCTTGACAGTGGAAGAACCAGTGGACCCTCGACGACATGGCCTCCGGGCAAGTCCCGCCATCTGTCGTCAGCATCATACGTACGCAAAAGCTGGGCGGAGCTCGAGCTCAAATCCGCCTCGGACTTCCCGTTATCAGAAAGTCCATACAGCGGGGCATACGACCCTATATCGAAGGCGCACGGGCTGCGAGGTAACGTTCACTGAGGCAAGCTGGAAGAGAGCAATTTCACCGACATTTGCGATACGCGCTCTCAGCAACGACATGGGGTCACGGGTGATGGTTTCTGGCCCCCAGCCCACAGGGGAGCTTGGCGGCACGGTTCGCTACCAGCAACACGGAGGACGAGACGGCGGCATTACGCTACTCTGTTGGCCACGGCTGGCGCACATCAGATGCGGTGTGAGGCACAGCAGAGCCGCTGGCCGGGCTTGTTAGGGCAGAAGGTTGGCCGCCGCCAGCAATGCCCTCGAGCCGGGGTGGGAGAGCCTCTTGCGACTGGGCCCGACGGAAAATTGGCCGTCCAAATGGCTGGATCCGACGAGCTGGGCCATGCTGGATGCGCTAGTTCCCCCCGGACGATGCCATTTGCTGGAGCTGCCAGAAGCGCAATGACGTCCATCTCCCTCACGTCGCCCAATGGGCTGAGTGCATCGCTTTACCGATGCGTAGCCCCAGCCCAAGCACAACCTTCTGGCTGAGGCTGGGAGACTCAAGAAGGGAGGCCGACATGAGATGGGCTGGGTGGGGACCTCCGTACCAGGATTCTGAGACACGCTTGACGTCTTGCGCTTCCATTTGGGCCGCCTTCTCGAATGATTCCTCCTGACTTCTGTCCAGGGGTGCACGAGCAGGCCCGCCGAGCTGTCGTTCGGTCCAACTCGCCGCTGGCAATGCCCGTCAGGAGGTCGGCTGCTGCTGATCACAGCAGCAACCGCACCAGCGCACCAGCAGCAACAATGGAAATGGCAATAACAAAAGGGTCCTCCCCATGCAGTCGGCATGGTGGCAGTCTCGACGGCCCGGGCTGGCCAGGGGGCCGGGGCCGACTCGAGCATGGTCCACGAGTTTGTGATCATGAGGGCGCTTCTGCTTTGAGGGCCTGGCGGCATGCTCCGCACGCTATTGGCGAGAGCCCTCTACGACATAGTCCGTACTCGTACAGATACTGATACCTTTGAGCACGCCACGGGTCTGACGACGACGCAATGGCGGCAGCGTCACGAGAGGCTTCCTCGCAAACGCATCCCACGCACAAAGGCCCCAATCAATGTCACCACCAATGGAGCAATCTGATCGCTGCGATTCTGCTGATTATCTCTGCCGTGACGACACCTTTCTTGCGGATGTTAGCTCCTTTCTTCACTTTGTGCCTCAATACATCTTATTCGTCTCCGCTGTCTCCGCATGCCCATTCATGCTCCCGGTAGGTGGACCATCAGTTGCCCAATTCTTGCTCGCTCAAGCCCCTTCCCATATCCCAGCGATTGTCGTGATCTGATTGAACCTTGTACGGCAACGTGGCCCCAGTCTCAAGCGCGCCGGGAATCGGCTTTTGGCCTGCATTTGGCAGCATATGTTACTGCTTGCCCTTGGATTGTTTGTCTTCTTGGCAAACCGATCAATTCATGCACCCTTGGAAACTTTCCAACGGAGCCCACAGAGAGGCAGTCGAGCCAACTGTACCCAAACGAATGTGCAAGTACGCTCCTATATTGAACCGGCATAACATCCTCTGCCGAGCGGAGGCGAAGCTCGTCAGTGTCGATCGCATTGGTGGGTTGGTGGGGTCGGCCGGTTCCGAACTAGAAAGAGGCGCCTTGTTTCATCTGCCCATGGCTGTGCGCCTCGTCGAGTCGTGGCACGTCGGGGGCCCTATTAGCTGTGTCGTTTGTCTTTTACAGAGCAGAATTTCCATGTTCTGTCTCAACAACGCCTCCGATATTGATGCGCTGGTATCAGCGCTCGATGCGGCTGCACAGAGGCCTGCTACGCGGACGAGGTACAACCGCATCCTCTAGGTCGTCGAGCTGCCTCTTGAGCGTTTGCTCGCGAGCTTGTTTGCTCCGTCTCAAATAAAGGCGATCCGTTTTCGGCTCGAGTGAGTCAGACAGCGCACATTTGCGTCGTACTCTTTGTCAGAGGCTCAAGGGGGCCGTCCGCTTGTGCCTCTTGGGTGTCCATGTCTTCCACATTCCACCCGGGCAAGTCTGATGCCGCAGCGGTCCGACGCGGCAAACCGGGTCCTCGGGGTGGTGGGCAAGTGGGTAATTGCTTGTCGCTTGTCCGCTCACCAAGATGTACAGTAGAACGAATCAGCCATTGAAGTCCCACGGCCCATGCCTCCTTGGCCATTGCATCGGCTCATTTACTGGAGACTTATGGATAACCCTCCTGGTTATCTCTTGTGATGGCATCAGCATTTCGAGACTCCAGGGCCATGCACTCTGAGGCTCCGCTGTACATAGAAGCTGGCGCAAGTGAAATTACGGGTTTTATCAGGTGCGAACTATTTTGTAAATATCCAATGGCTTGGAATAGATCTGCAACACCATCCCAGCGAGGCTGGCTAAATGCAACATATTACACTTTTTGACTGCCAAGGACGCCCGTTCCTTAAGAACGGATATCGCGGGGATGGTCATCACGGGCAAGTTGGACGCTGGGTCAGGGCCGTTGGGTCATTGGTCCTCAAATCACTCAACGCGCTAGGCGAATGAGAAGAGGCTGCCGTTGTCAAGCGTCCCTTGGTGCCACGTCTTGATGGCCATTGCTCAGAGGTTTGGAGAGAGAAGAGGCCATCGTTGCGGAAGGCGCATGTCGCCGCCTGCAACTCCCATCACCTTCTCTCTCTCCCTTGCCATGGCTGTGACTTTGTACTCGCACATTCCCTACCTGTCAGTCAAAGAGTAATTTGATCATGTCTCGACCTCTGCACCGTGATGAGATTGGCTGCTGCCTTCGATCGAAGTGTTTGCCGCATAGTCCGTGCAAGGCAGCAAGCTGTGGAACTGGGCCTGGCTTGCGCGGCCGCGACCCAGGAGATCGATTGCTACTTTGCCCACGTCAAAGAGCGATGGGCTTTGTCGTCCCATACCTTGGCATTTTGCCTTTCGTTTGTCAAACTCGCAGTCAGAATCTCTATTCGACGCGCAATATCCAGGTGCCCTCGTTGCATGAAACGACCGCGCCCATTGCCAAGGTCAATGATCTCGACAGGACCAGAATAGGACGTGATGGCCCAAAATCAGCCGAGGGAGGCGCATTCGCAAGGTTCAGAACAGGGCTCTGGGATGTGAGGATGACTCGCATGTCCCTTTGGGTGCCACGACTACTCGCACGTTTCAGCATGGGGGTGGCTTCGAAAAGGATCGGCCTTCCCCGCGAAGCCCTACCCCTGATACGAGAAGTAGCGAGGCTCAATCTGCCTGAGTCGTGGACCCCTGACTTGAGTGGCCGGCAACTTCGGCCCACCTCTTTGGGTACGCGTGCTCATCACTGCACTGCGATTGGCGAAAGGGGGCCGATTCTGGCAGTCGTCGCCTTGGTGGCGCTATGTCGCAACATGGAGAAGCGTCGATTGATTATCAGTATGCTGATAAATCTGGCCAAGGGACACGCCGTCAACGCGGATGCAATGCTTCTGCCACGCGGCCAAACGCGCAGCACATTGGCGAGACGAAGTGGTCTGCAAATTCGCGCCTATGTTACCCACGATACCATACCCTGACCCCCTTGTTGATCATCCTCGCCCTTTGTGCCCCGATGTTGCACGACAAGAGTCAAATTGGAGGGACGTGAAGCTCCGTCGGTCGTGTTCGACATTCATACATGCTCGCACAAGGCCTGCCGGCATCATACAGCACGTGCCACTTTGTTCTCGTTTCGACTTACAAGGCGCATTCGCTGGGCGAGGATGTGGACCCTCCAGCCGTCTGACAGCCCTGTCGCCGGGCAATGAGTCGGCTGAAGTTTCAACACTCTCCAAATCCACCCAATTTCGCTAATCATAGCATCAACATGTACTTCTCGGCCCGTTCGAGTACGAGTTTAAGGGACCTGAACGCCAACAGCTCAATTCTAGGGGTCAGCTGTTTTCCACCACCGAGAGCCGAGATGAGGAACTGACACATTCGCGATGTTGCCAGTTGCAGACTTGCAAGTTGCAACAACGCGCTGGCAAGCCCCTTCGTCCGACTGCACTGGGAGTGTCTCCAGTGAGCACCCAGCCTGCACTGGCCAGCACCCCGGCTCAGCAGGCAGCACAAACCCTCTTCGCTGCCAGGGGTTGTCAAGGTGGAAGGGGAGCTCTTCTAGAACAATCATGCAGAGAGGCTGAGGCTTGGACAACCTGCTGCTCTCTCCCCTCACCCTCTGCTGCTGCACATGGGCATCCCACCAGGGCCTCCTCCAACCAAGCCCCCGGGCGACCCCGCGATGGACTCTCACGTGGGCATGCTGCTGGGATTCGTGGCAATTGTTGGCTGGATGGACAGAGGGGAAGGGGGCCGGCGATGAGGATGTCACTGGTGGTCACCGCCGAGGCGAGCAAGCAGCAGCAACTCCGCGCACCGCGCAACGAGCTCAGCAACGCACCCCGCGGACGCAGCAGACGCACATGCCGCGCTGCGCCGCGATGATGTGCGGTGCTCTGCAGCGGCCTGTTGTGGTGACCGGCGGTCTCGGCCCCCATTGTCTGTCTGACTGACTCTTTGCAGGAGACGGTGTATGACTCTGGTGTCGTGGCACGCTCTCAGCTCGAGGCCGGGCGCCCATTCGGCCCATTGTCGTCATCAGCCCGTCACGAGAAAGCACCAGTTCGCTCTCCGTATTCGACATCCAAGCGTACAGGATACCATGCAGCCCGCCACTTTGCCCGCTAGACGCGATGCTAAACCAAGAGGTCAGCAGAGCAGCAGGCGCAACTGCATCATGATCCGCTCGCATTGCATTCGCAGCTTCCAAAATTAGTCGCGCAACGCGATTTTGGTTGTGCGCGGCGGTGTTGATGTGATGATGCTGCTGATACCGGCTAGCCACGTGGCTCCTGATAGCGACTCGGCCAAATTAACAACGGGAGGGAATACGAGAAACGCCAAGGTTCCTTGGAGTCGACGGGCGGGCCCGCAGGTCGCGCTGCAGGCGGGACATGTTGACGTGCCATGCTGCATTCGTCGCTTTCTTTCGCTCTGGCTTCTGCAGGGCTGGCCAGGCCAAATGTGAGGTCTGCTGTCTCTGAGACATTGCGCTGCGATACGAGGCTCTGGGTGGGCGCGAGGTTGCAGTTGGCTGGGTTCGCGTCCGAGGAGTTGTAGGCGTGGGCAGTAAGCGCGGGTTGAATGCTCCTCGGAGACGTTGCATTGCTTCTCGTGACGGCGGCTTCCGGTGGCAAAGGCTCGTTGCGATTGCAATTGCATTGATCCGTGTAACAGTGATGTCGAGCTGCGAGCGCTCGTTGCGGCTGTCATTCTGTAGTCTACGTAGACACGGCAAGCCATTTTATCGCCTGGGGGGGGGGGCCTATCCATGCTCTTATTGCCATGGGCGACTTATCTGTCAGCGACAGAGCAGGAGCCCGCAATCGAATGATTGTATGCTGACAACTCTTCACAATGATCACTTGTCCGTATCGTTTCTCAAGTCCTGGAACTGCAAGAACTGCGGAACTTCTACTGCACTCATTGTGCGAGTAGCTTGCGCGCACGGACGGTCAAGGCATCGTGCCTCATAGACGCAGTGAAAACAAGGCGCTCTTAGAGAGTTGCCGTCTCGACAACGTGACCGGAGGCTTCATGCGGCAGTTTGCAGCCGAATTGTCAAGATTACTATTAGCTTTGAGACTCGCCGTAGACTCGGCACATGGAGTTGCCTTGTTACCGTTTGCGTAGAATGTCTTTCAGGGACTTCCATTTGGTAGCAGAAGGCTTCGATGCTGGCCGCAAACGCTATATTTGGCGTTTGCCAAGAGATTTCAAAGCCTCGGCACTCGCGCCAGAATTGCCGTCACTTGTCACAACGTCCAACGTCTCTTTTCCTGCTCACTCTTGCTGTTGCCGGCGTGGCGAGAATGTGTCACCGCGGCGCTTAGAGTTGACCATTTCACCACTCGGCGGTTTGTTGAGCCGTTCTTTGACGGAAAGGTCATGTCCTAGCGGCAAATTGACGAGAATCAGCCTCTTGCCTTCCGGGCGTCTCCCGTGAAACAGAGGCCGTCCTGAAACAGCAACTTCAGGTGTGGGTTGTCATGTCTTGTGTGTTGGGGTGCAAATCGCGGTGTCAAGTCGAGGACATGGGGTTCAATTGAACTCAACATCATATGTTACTTGTTTATTCTTCCCGTGGGTTCCGGTCTGAGGGCTTTGAAGGCTGTATAGTTGAATTAGATGAACCATGATAATCCAGAGGGATGTGGCAAGTCTATGTGTATGGCAGGTGCTGTCACTCTAAGTCCACTCCTGACTTTGGCTACCAAGAATCCCCCGTCGCTGTATTTATGCCGAAATCCCGGGTCTCATCGCATACATTATTGTTAATACTCTGCAGCTGTCCCCTCAGAAAGTACCTGAAGTTTCGGATCAACCATCAGACTAGCGTCGCCGTTGTAACGAGCACATTAACCGACCCCAATGTAGACCTTTCGAGATAAGTAGTTGGTCTCGACTCTGCCAACATTATCAAGGCTGCTTTCATAGCGTCAAGGGAGTCTATCAGCAGTGACTTTGGTGCTACCACACCATCGCAACATAGTTCATGTTCATCCAACCACCCTTTTTGCAAGAAAAAGCATATACCTTCTTCCAAGATTTCAAAACCAGTCGCCGCTTTCAGTATCCAGCTTTCAAACACTCAACAACCGCTGAACAAAATCAATGGCGTCAATCTCGCGTCAGGGCTGGACTTTCAATGAATATATGTATATATATCTATGTTACGCATATGTTTTCGCACTGGGCGGCTCCAGCGCCAAAAATGAGGCTGGGGATCGGAGAGATCCAAAGAAAAGAAAACCGAGGTAGCCTGATTCGTATAGACAGTCTTCAGGAACCAAGTCTGGAATCTGCCGTAGTTGGCGACAGCATCGCATACCGGCGCAGGTGAAATATAACGTTGTAGGGTAAGACAGACAGGTGTTTCAAATTGTCCACGGCAAACAAGCTTGACCAATCCAGTTCTTAAACATCAGTGTGCGATATTGTCGATGCAGTTCGAGCCACACTTTCTTCAAGGTGGGAATGATGTTGCTCTCCTGTTGGTGTTCCACATCCCCGACTCTCCTTAGACAGCCTGGCCGCAGTCCCATCAACTTGACCACTTACTCAACTCAAACATCTGCAAGGGAAACGACGAGCAGCACGAAAGTACGCACAAAAAGTCCACGTCTGATACGTCTGCATTCCCCACGGAGCCGTCGTCGCAAATGAAGCACCCTCTCGGAGTTCCGGATCCCCTTCGTCGCAAGCGCAGCTACCCAAAAATAGACAACCTCCGAGACAAGCGTAGGAGGCTGAGTCCGTGGCTTGGAGCATTTGCATTGACGCCATTAAGTCGTCCTTTTGCATGGTCATTGCAGAAATAACAAGCCATGCCTGGGTAGGCCTTGAGGGCTTTGTCCACACGCGGGTATCAGGACGACCGAGACGCATTGACTACAGAGGTGCCCGCTGTTCCTATGTCAAAGTCGCTATGTAGAGTTCATCATCATCATTCTCAGACTCCCCGGCCTATAACTTGCCCTCCTAAACCCTCCTACCAGCGACAGCTCAGACGCAGCAACGCTGGCAGCCCACTACCCACGTGTCGCCGTGCAGGTCGACCCATCACGTTCACCAACCGCCGGCGCACGTCTCGCCCACCCTGGTCCCGCAGACAAGGGCGTTGCCGCCTATGCGGACCGACATCCGTCTTCAAGCCTCTGTCTTTCCTTTTGCATATGCATGAGGCTGCTTATCGTCGGTTCAACAACTTCATAAGCCGAGGCGTCGCGTCACGGCTGCGACAACGCGCGGACAGAGCGCTTCCAGCGGCCATCGGGCGAGCTGGTGGCTGACACGACACATGCCGTGAGCTCGAAAGAGGACGGCACCCGCATGTGAGTATGTACGCCGTCAAGAAGGGTATCGTTTACATGCACTCCGCTTTTCATATAGCTGCATGCCCCAAGCAGCGAGACAAACAGCAGCAGGGGATCATGAACTGCCCCAGAGTGGTACGTGCGGCATGCACGCCTTTGCGTGTGCGTCCATCCCGGCCGAGTGGGTGGCCCTCTCAAGCCCTGCCGTATACACTACACCACGTACTTGCTTTTGCCAGGCCCGCCATCTTTCGCTCCGGCGTGGCGGCCACGATCTCTTCACCTGTTTCAGTAGTACGCAGAACATTCCTGTCAGACGTGGCGCCTGCCTCCTGCTCATCTAGATCAACCTGGAACCCGTGTAGATAGCCGTGTGTGACACGGTGAGCGGCCCGGACGCCTTGCCGCTCGGTGTGGGTGTGCCGACGGCATCCCGTCCGGCCCGCCGCCCTCCAATGTAACCCGGGAACGTTCACAATGCCTCAAGAGGGCTCAGCTGCGGTCTGATAAAAGACCAGCCCACAATGTGCAAACGTAGCGCTGACGACGAAGTTCCATTTCGCAACCTTGCCTGCATGCCATCTGGATGTGCTTTCGCTCGCTGCAAACTGATGGCGTGAGAGTAAGGCTGACGCGCCATTGGCGTGCAAACGACGACAGAGCCCCCTCCAAACAGAACTATCACAAATGCGCTGGCAATCCCGTGATGCCTGCCTGTGGGTGAGCTGTCGTCGACCGGGGGCCCGCTGTGCTCTGCCGGCATGTGAGAACTTAGCCTAGATACAGCAGTCGTACTGGCGCCGTCTACATGCACAGCCACTGCAGCCTTGCAAGCTGTATCCGGGGGAGCAATAGAGTCGTGGAGCAAGGTATCTACACGGTCACTCGCGGTCACGCGATGTACATTGTCTGTGCCGGACGTTGTACAACACTATCGTACTTACGCCTCTCCTGGTCAGAAAGATTGGTCGAGGCTGTTGGCGCTACATGCTGCCGAGCGGCCGACACCTCTTCTACCGAGGGGGCTTCATGAATCTTGGTCATTGTTCTGCAAGTCTTTTCCGACACTAGTTAGTCATAAGGAAACCGGCATTAGCCTTGGAGTAGCGACACTCAAGACACTCACATTCTTAAGAATCCGAGTAGGCTTTCGCAAAGCTGTTTATTGACATGTAGAGCTGCAATTTTGCTTTCAGTCGCCTGCTCTTATAGGGACGGCAGCCTGCAATGTTGCTAGTTCAGCCGCATGCCTTCCTAGAGGCCGCCATCAAATACGCAGAAAAGAAGCAATATCTATGCGACGGCAGCTTAGAATCTTAAAACTCAACGTAGCCGCCTAACTTAAGGCTATCGTACACCTAGTAATAGAATCGCGGCCAGTTCTTAGGTCCAGTTAGGTCTCGACAGAATACAAGGTCGTATTTTCCATAGTCTTTATCCAGTAAGGGCGCTCTTAGCATCATCGACGATAAAGTCGACATTTAGTAGCACATAAAGCGGTTACATCGGGCTCAGATCAAGGCCTATGACGGAAGCGTGGGGGTGCGCTCTCGCCACTTTAACGGCCTATATTCCAGTCCCAGTTCCAACATCCCGGACACATTTAAGTTACTTAACTAGTGCCTTAAAAAGCCCTACGGTCAACGACAAGGCCCGGTGCTATGCGTCGAGCCGTTTCTTTTCTTATTCACCACTCGGAAACCAGTACTTAGAGAGTTCGAAAGTATAGTATTGTTATCTAAGATATTCCGTTTACTCTCGGGTTACGGTATCCAACGAGGTAGTATTACTATTAGACCCCTCGTCTATCCTAGAGTCTCTATCACGGTCGCTTTCATAGATCTCGTAGTAGTTCATATTTAATATTACAGTGTCCTTCGTAGAAAGAGTTAGTATCCTCTGCACCATCATCTTCCGATACCACATTAACCAGTCCTAGACAGAGTATACCTCATCGTTAGGGATACACTAGGTATAGACTTACACGCTTACCTACAGTATCTTAGGCACTGCCTTTAATACTTAGGATTGTTATATCTAGTAATAGCATATTAGAACCTCCTATATCCCTGCGAGGATATAACAGGCCCGAGCTGGATTATAACCCGGCGAGCTTAGGATCTACTTTCGGGCGCTCATCGCACTTCTCATAAACGTAAAAACTTACGTCTAATCCTAGGGAGCCAGTAGTAACGCGCTCACCCGGTAGACAGGCAGCACTACTATTTCCTAGTTTCTATCAGAACTCGGATTCAAATATCGGGTAGCATTCAACATCTAACCTAGCTTAGGATAGATAAACTCGGGCGAGCCAGTAAAAGTCGAGCGAGCCGAGCGGTATAGGTCACGATCAGGTTTCCGTAGCGAATTAGGAACTATTCTCTAGGACGAAAGAGCAGTTACCCATACTTCCGAATCATTCGTACAAGAGGAATCATTTAGCGATTCCTATCGACGTCGCTTTGCTTATCTCTCCGAAGGATTGAAACTTATCTTACGTAAGCCTTCCGCTAAACTGCGGATAATAGGAGGAAGCTCTAGCCCGTCGATATTCCCCATCTCCGGCTCCATAATCGGATCCTACTAGCGCAAAGGGCAGGGCAGCAGTGAGAACCTCGAGCTATTCAAAACGGCGAGATTAACATATCTACGAGATCTTTTCAAGGAGCATTATTAATAAGGAGCTTCGTACAGCACGGCCTCTATAGCTCTTAGACTTATGAATGCAATCGTATCGACAGGTCCTAATTCTTTAGAGTCAACTACACCCGCGTCACTGTGTTTTTATCAGGTTTCCATGCTTTCGGCTAGCAGGTAGCGTTACTCGGAGAGTGCCGGCACAGCAAGAGAGTCCAAATAGCAAGAATAGGTAGATACTTCTAAGTTCATTTTAACTAGTTCGTACAACGCGAGCAACCCAAAGTCTCGGCTAGAGAGCAATAGGTAAGGACAAGGCATGCTCTTATACACGTTCAGGCCGGCCGGACTGCTCTCCTCTTAGAATCAGACTAATAGACGGAGGCGGGTACATTCGCGTTAGCTACCCGGCTAGCAGGGTATATTCGTGCCATCGTAGGTCGCCCCCCCTCTAGAGGGGGGGCGGGATCGGGATCGGCTCTATGCCGTTAGCTATGTTTATATAAACGTTCGTTAAGTTATAGTTATACAAGGCGAGCCGCAAGGCGAGCCGCAAGGCGGTAGAAAGTATAGGTAAGAAATATACAAATACTCTAGAAGTCCCTCAAATCATCCATACTATCTATTTATTTAACAACAGCACTTCATCGTTATTTATAACAGACGAGAGATTAGTAGGCTTTGACGCCGACCTTCTAACCCCCTACTCTATATCGAACTGCGTAGGCGCCAGGCTAGCTCTCAAAGGTTTCATTCGTCCAGGGCAAGGCATTATCGGTACCAGGCCCTCGACTAGACCGCCCCCTCCCTCCCCTAACTCACTTAGCACCTTTATAGCCACAGGAGAATAAATATAAATTGCGGATACCCCTATACTTTATCTTAGTTATACTTACTAACGCTCATAGACTATAATCCAAAAAGTAGATTCTATACAACGACGATGCCATTACTTCATAAACCTAACCTTAAGCGTCTCGCAGAGCTATTACTCGAGGCAGCAAAGCAAGGTCAAGAGGACGATACTCGGTTTCTACTTTAAGCCAGAGCTAATCCTAACTTTTTCCTCGAGAGAGAATTTATCGACGACCAATCTAACATCAACCAACCTAAAGATCATTATTACTACACTCCACTATCTTACGTAGCAGAGAATAGGTATAAGTCAATCTTTTCTCTATTACTCAAACATAGAGCTAATCCCGATTTCGTTCCTAACGACCCCGAGGAGCATAATGATAATCTTAATATAGATTTCTTTAACGTACCTTAGGACCCTAAAGATCGATATAGTCGCACTCCCCTCTCCTTCGTAGCGTAGAAAGGGCATATATCAATAGTTAACCAATTACTCAGTAATCCAAGAGTAAATCCTAACTTAGGGGGACGACGTAAGCATACACCGCTTTTATATGCCGCGGCATTTAGCCATATCTAATCGTAGAAATGCTCCTTAGCCACTCTAGAGTCGATACGGATTTAAAGGATATTTATAATCGGTCTCCGCTTTCGTACGCCGCGCAGTATCGAAAACTCTACACCATACGACTTCTCCTTAACAGCAACCATATAGATACTAATACAACATATGCCAATACACCGGTACTCCATCCAGTCATACTATATACTAATGCTATACCCAGAGCACGACTGCTTCTTAAAAAGGGAGCTAGAGTTAACGAAGTAGATAGTAACGAGTATAGTAATAAGGCGACTACTCTAAGCAAAGCTACGGTATACAGCGACGAGAATATAGGTCACGTAGAGTTACTTCTCGAATAGGGAGCAAACCCTTATAGAGCTAAGTTAGAAGTACTTCGTAGAAGGTCGGAGGGTGGTATCTATTAAGGCATTCGTCACTTACTTCATACTACTCAGCAATTAGATCGGTAGAGGAAGTAAGGAATTATATAAACTTTATCAGCGAGGCTCTATACATAGTTAGCCATATAACATTACTACTAATTATTTCATTAATATATAAGTAATTAAGTTCTTCAAACTCAGTATTTATCTTAAACAATATATAGGCAAGCAATAGTATATTATATAGTCTCTCACTAGTATCTCTAGTACAAAGGTAACTAAAATATATAGAGCGGAGACTACGTTCGGTAATACTTAGGCATCCCTACATTACACCTACTATACCATTCGATTATAGCCGACAAACCCCGCGTACCGTCCCAGAGAATAGCTATATTATACATTAAATCACACTCCTATGCGCTAGCACCTATACCTTATTCGACATCCACGGCAGACGTTCCAGTCGTAGTATCATTATCAAGGAGACTATCTATAGTCACTCTTATAGGTAACGATAGAGCAGTACGCATTAGAGAACACGGGGAAAGCATACGAATATATAACTCGTGCCTTATTACTATACATAGATTAGCCAAGGCCTATAGCCTAAAGATACCGCCAAGGCTATACATACTCTTATAGTTAGCGGTAGTCATAAAGCCATAATGCCTTAACGCTCTCTAAACACGTCCTAGGTTAACTCGTACGCCGCACTAGGAGACATCGGTATCCATTCGGCCGTAGTCCGCACAAGTAGCAAAAGCTATAATATCTTAAAACTTACCCGCAATATCCATAAGAAACTCTCTTTACTCGAACTAACTTTACCGCTTCGGCCCCAGGGATTTATATATCTCTTATACTCTCTCTAACTTTATAATTATCTCAGCTTTAACCTTAATAGATTATTAATAAGGTCTTGCAGCAGGCAGCAGCGGTCTTACTTTTAAAAACTCGCGGCGAATATAACCAGCTAAGATCTCCTACAAACGAACTCGTAAAGATTTAATACCAACAATATCCCTATCAAGCCAGTTCCAGGGAGACACAGAGTCGAAAAAGTCTTGCTTAATCCCATAACGGGACTTTAATAGGTCGAGAAGCTCGGCCTAACCCGGGTTGCGTAGCAGATGCCACCCAAGCTTCAACTTCTAACGTTTACCCTCTATTACCTCAACAACGGAAGCTTCTACGCCTCGGTCCACTAGATCTAGCTTCGTTAACACTCTAAAGGTCCTATCACCATCCGGGTCGAGATCTTCTACTTTTTCGACTATCTCCTAGTTAGCAATATCGACATTGCATAGAATAACAATAAGCATCACGGAGCGTAGATTTGTCATATAATCGTAGACCATCTCATCCACAAGTTTTATATCTCCTTTAGTCGTTAGCCCCGATATTATTCTCTTAAAAGTTCCCGGAACGTCGATAATGCTAAAATACTCCTAGGCAGGGCCAGCAATCTCAATCGCAAGGACGTCCTTAGAGAAGGTTTTAGAAGCAAGGCCATCAGATAATCCAAAATTCATGAATTCGGTAACCTAGTTATCTTAGCGCCCCCGTCGTATAGTTGCCAGTTCTTATATTCGTACGTCACTCATTATAGCCGCAAAAGCGCCAGCATCAAACTTCTCCATATACTTTTTGCCCCATACTTTCATCTACTACTATTACTCGTCTAAGCTATCCTTTGCCGGGACAATAGAGACCGCAATAGTAAAGCTACTTAAACGGCGAAAGATAATCTAAGTTACGAAGCGGGTACATAATCCACTATCTCTTAGAAATAGAAGCCCGGTTAAAGCCTCTAAAACAAAGCTTTTGCCGCTAGACTGGTGCCCAACAACTACAAGTTATAACAGGTCAACGTAGTCACCGACGTTACAAGCGAATAGCCCATCGATTTTCTCCAAGAAAGAAGAGTGCATAAGTCTAAATAATGAATTCCTTATAGTAGTAGAAGTTATAATATTCGAAACCGACTTAAGTATCGTTCGTAAGCCCCAGCTTCTTATTTATAGCTTACGGTCCTAGGTCTATATTAATCTAATATATATAAAGCAGATATAGGACCAACGATAGCGGTAAGTTTAGATATATCGCATCTTATCTTACAATCCCGGATAGAAAAGTGATTTAAGAAGCACCGAAGTACGTGAGAAGATAAAACATATATACTATACGGGTTCATGCAGGAGGCCGATCATTAAGAAGCCTCGTAGGAGTCAGTAACAAGCTAGAGTCAGTAGCAATTAGTACCCAACCAGAGCTATATTTCTTTTTTCACTTCTCTCCGCATCGGTTTCTACATCAGTCGAGTTATAATAAGCTATACATACTTCAGCTACTAAGGATAGGATGCGAAACACCTCGACCCTCAGACCTAGAATAGGCCTCCGAGCCCTAGCGGCATGCCGGCCACAAAGTAGTATTGCAGTCCCCAAATCCAGGATAAGGACAAACCGGGTCCTAGATTACTCCGGGAAGCTAATTCTACGAAAAATAGACACGCCAGCGCCCATATACAACCAACAACGGCAGCATCGCGCATCGCGCACGGCTCGTTCCATTCACAGGCGGTAAGCAAGTAATCTACCATACGACAGCCCGGGACCTGGTGTCTTGGCATTTAGGTTTAAGTCATTACGCAAGCCATAAGCTTATTATATATAAGACCCTCTCAGGGTAGTCGGCAATATCGGCACCATTATGTACCGGGGTAAAACAATACGCTCAATACCACTCGAAGATATATTTAAACAATCGGAGCTTAGGGCAAATCGCATAACAGATCACATACTCACCGGCTATAGACGGAACGGGCCGTGCACGATACGCACAAGTCGAGCTCTACTCTACGACCCAGTTCGTTCTTATCCTAGGTTTAGGGGATACGATAACACTTTATAGGCTAGGATACCTCGCAAGGTTTATAGGGCCGGTTCACGGAGGGGGTAGCCAGCTCCAGGGCTCTTCATACGCAATGCTCTACATACAATTCGACCGTTTAGGCAGAAACCGCATACCGCTAGTAAAATGAGAGTCAACTAAGGGAAGGGAAAAGAAAGAATCGCAGCTCTATTTAGACGCCGAATAGCACCAACATCTAAGGCTCCTTAGTAGTTAGCCTCCCGCATTAAGCTAAACGGCACGCGTATTCCGAATCAGCATATTTTTCTTAGTGCTTCCTAGATAACTCTATAGCTCCTCTTAGAAGCGATAGGCAGCCATAGCATCGGTCATGGCAGGCTTAGTCAAACTATAAGATATACCCTTTATACTTAAATTATCATTCCTTATTCTAATCCGGCGATTTCACAACAACAGCTTTCGTAACATACGATATCTATATCGGCGCACACAATTCCGATACTACTATCGTTCGTTATTCTGCCACCCCTAACCATTCGCTATCCTAGGCCTCATCACCGGTATAGGTAGAGGTACCAGCAGATTATCAAAGACAGGCGTTAGAGGATACTTCCAAGGCTCGAGGCCTTATAAAGTCCCACGGCGCTTCCGCGAGAGCATAGCCTAAGTCATTTTAATTCCCACTCAATTACATCGCTGCCTTCGGAAAGTTTGCCTAAAAATTGCACAGCAAAACTCTGCAGCGTACCAAACTTGCCTCACGATGCCCTTCTGCACGGCACATACCTTATGCAGTCTCGCGAGTCTTAAAAAAAGCAAGATCTTTCTCACGGCCATTTACAGTAACAAGGCGTTCATAAGACTAGCGGGTATCGTTCATGAATCCATGGCTCCGGGTGTACCTAGGCGGTGTCCATGCGCAGTCAAACTCAGCTTCAGACGGGACCGCATAGGCACACGGAGACCCCGTGGCTGCAAGTGCCACGGAGACCCCGGCTCCCAATTGGCGCGCCCCTAGGGGCGCCTGTAAGCCCGCGCCCCTAGGGGCGCGGATGATGTAAGCAATGAGGCTACGAGGCTACGAGGCTACGAGACTGTAGGTACGATATGCCTGCAATTACGCCTAACTAACTTACGACGGTAGTAACTATTAAAAAAGGAATATATAGGCAATTCAAACCATTAACCTTCCTAAAATAGATTGCCCTACTTAGAGCCTGGAGTTAGTATATAGGGGCGCCGTAGTTACGGAGTATGCTCGGGATACTTAATACTATAACGCCTACTAGCTACGAGGCTAACGATCTTACGAATTCGCCTCTACTTTAACTTCGCGGTTAATTACCTATTTAAATAAGTAAAAAAAGGGTGCTTTAATATTAGAGAGATACTTAGGTCTTACGGCTCTCGCCGCTTAAGCTTAACTAGGCTAGATTTATTATATTAAGACTCTTACTACCTAGGATTACGAAGCCGACCCGCTAACCTCTAACGAAGCTTATAAGAATAGGTTTATTCTAAGAGAGACCGTATAGTTATAAGTTCTCTTAAACCCTTAGGGTATACTATAGCTATATAGTGCCTCTCCGACGTAGCTAGCAATAATAGCTATACTAGCTACGCTAAAGAGTTCCCTTTAGATAATCGAGTCCTCGATCTAATAGTAAAAGCAATAGCGCTATTAGGGGGTATAAAGGATTAGATAATAATACGAGGCACTACGAGGTAGCTATTAGGAAAGGTACGATAATATACCGCGTAGTAGTTAGTTAAGGAAAGAGATATTATTATTTATACTATAACTATAATATATATATATAGTAACGTATATAGTAATATATATAGTAATATAGTAATATATATAGTATAAAATAATAATAACCTTACTTTAAGCCGGTATTTCTAGTTAAGTAACTTACCTACTGCTCTTCTAAATCCTTTTTATAAGCCCTCTAGATATCTCTAACTCCTCGTCTCCTCGAGAAACGCTATATAGCTATCTCTTTATCTACCTATACCTCATAGCGCTAGTTTTCTACTTTATTAAAGTTAAGATAGGCTATTATATCGTCTTAAGTCTAATCCCGCTAAGGGCGCTACGATTTATAGCGTATACCTATCTACTTATAGTCGAGATACTAATTATAGTATATCCTTAAGTACCTTATAAGCAATCCTATCGCCCTCCGATATTATATATTAGTCCTCTAGCTAGCACGAGGCTATATACTAAACTAAGTCTCTCTTACGGCTATATATCTTTCGTATATAGCCTTAGGGGTATAGTATACGCGCCGTAAAGTCCTTTTTATAGTAGGCAGCTCTAGTATAGGAGGTACCCTTAACTAAGTTAGTGCCGCCGTTATAATTACTATTGCTATTGCCTCTAGTATTATAGTTACCGCCGTTATAATAGCGGCTATTATAACTACTATTACTATTGCCTCTAGTATTATTGCCTTTAGTATTATTATTTTTAGTATTATAATTACCGCCGTTATAACTATAGCTATTATAACTACTATTACCTCTGCTATTGCCGTTACCTCTATTACTTATTATAAAAGCTCCGAGTACCGAAGTAGGCATATATTCGAGGTTATCGTATAACCTAATATATAGCATTTATTATAAGTAGGCGGCGCCCTTAGCCGGCGTGCCCTAACTACCTTAAAGGCACTAGGCTCTCGCCGAGTACTTAAAAGGGGTATAGATAAGCTAAAGAGTCTGTTCGAGCAGTAATAAGGCTTAAGTATTATCTAAGGATCCCTAGCGCGGCGAAGACGCTATTATCGATAAAAGTGCTCTAGAGAAAGAGCCTAACCTTATTCCTCTAGAGCTTTAAGCATATAGATATAAGGTAGACCGTAAGACCGAGTAAATATACCTATATATTAAGGCAGAGAGTCTTTATAGAGAAGCTTCTACTAGTCCTCGACCCTCCGTAAACCCTTATAAGAAATCTAGCCGCGTATAACGCCGTATAGCTACCCGGAGAGCTCGATTAGTATATATATTTACTACTAGGCCTAATTTACTCGTAGTTTAGTAACTTAATTAACTATAGCCTACTTAATTACCCTCTAGGTACTAAAGAGATTAAATATCGATTTCTTAAGATAACTCTTTAGTAAAGTATAGATACCCTTAACTCGTAAGGTTACTACGTTACCGAAATAAGGGTATTAATTAACCTAAGCCTTTACTAGCTTTTCCTTATAAAGGTCGAGCTAAGTATACTTAATATAGCTAACTTTATTAAGGTATATTAATATATATCGCTATCTAAGCTCTTCTACGTACTTTTCGTATACCTCTTCGTTAGTTAAATAAATAATCGTATACTAATAATTATAGAAGTTATTTTAATCCTTAAGACTCTCTATAGTCTCTATACTATTATTCTTTTCTATAAAGCTACCTCGGTAATATTATAAAACCGCTTTATTAGTATACTATAGGTATAAGAGTAATACCGCGGATAGAAAGACGCGAGATATAGCGTTTATATAAGCAAGGTAGCGATCCGTAAGAATAATAGATAGAAGTCTTATATCCTAAAGCTTATATATCGACCGAACCTAGGTTAGAGCCTATAAATAGTCCCCTTCGTCCTCGCTACTAAGAAATATAAAGGCAATATAGAAAGAACGCTTATAAGCATTAACGCTAATAATATCGAGAAGCGGTATACTATACTTATTAGTCTTATACATATAGTCTAGTAAGAGTAAATCTAAATATACCTTAAGGTATATTATTAACTCTAGATAAGTAAATATTATTACTTTAACTCGGTTATTATTATCTAGCTTAAAGTAGCTCTAGAACCCTTCCTCGTTAAGCTATTAAATAAGAGCTTATATATTACTCTAGCCCTTATAGAGGTCTCGCTTACTTTATATAATATAGTTATAAATATCTTACTAAGTTATTATACTATTAGTATTATATTATATATAGGTTCGGATATCCCTAGGCGCTATACCTATATTAGAGAGAGAGGTAATTATTAATTTATCGGTCTCGGTAATTATACGATATACTAGATAAGTAGATATATCCTAGCTTAGCTTATAGTTATAAATCGCGAAGCGGCTATCTAGTCGATGCTTAATAGCCTATATAGCTCTATTATTGCTTTCCTTTACCGAAATTAAGAATCTATAGAGAGTACCCCGTATAGTAGTATTTCGCTTTTATTATGACGATAGGTCTAGTAGACGGTAGCTATAGTCATAGCTATATATAACTATAAGCTTCCTAGTCTTTTATTCGATCTCTTCTCCTTCGAGGACCGGGTAATAATAAAGGCATAGCCTCGTGCCGCTGCCTAATTGTTAATCGCCTAAACTAAGGCATTTCGGGAGTCGTATACGCGTTCGGGAGGGAGATAGTTATTTAGGAATTAGCGTTATGCATCGATTAGCTACATTATAGGCTATAATTGAGTAATAAATAGTCTAACGATGTCGTCTATATAGGCGGCCGGCGCCGGTAGCTTTAGTATTAAGCGGCGCTTACATAATGCATACGGGGTCTCCGTATGCGTTTTAGCCACGGGGTCTCCGTGTGCCTATGGGGTCCCCCTGACGGATCTATAGCCGCCAGTCACCATTAGCTCAGATCTTTAAACGAGCGATCAGGCGAACCCGCCAGGTTAAGACAGCGCCTTCGCGTAGCGCCTTAATTAGCTTAACAAGGTAATAGTATCACGCTACGCCCTCCATATTTGCCAGGAGCGGCGGCAGCTGCCAAATCGCCTAATAACAGAGGCGCATTCCTCGGGGCACTCTAGCTAGCCCGTTATAGGTATCTAGACCTAGCCAGACCTGGCAAGCCGAGCGACCCTCTCTTAACAGCCCTCGGCCAACACGGACTAACTACCCCGGTTCACTTTTATTAGCCCTTACCTATATATCGTAGACTACTACCGAGTACGATTATATAGCAACCTAATAATACGCGTATACGGTCGCGATTGCATTAGGTATCCCTACCTAATATAATAAAGAGCCCCTATTAATATATTGCCTTTAAAGGTAGAAGCAAGTAGAAGAGCCCTTCCTCGTATTCGCCCTCTACAGAACTAAAACTAGCTCGACGACTCTAATAGCGCCGGATGCGTCAATCCTATCATTTCGCTAATCTCGTCCTTCGGTGCTCGGCGTATGCAGGCCCTTATATAGCAGATTTCACTTCCTATAGCCTACCCTATTATATAACTACATTCGTCGCTAAATTATAAGTCCCTACACCCCGCTCAGGCTACCTCGAGATCTTGCGCCAAAAGCGTCTTCCCGGCGCCTGCTATATCTAGGCGTTCTACTACCTAATCTTCCCTATAAGCGCTATAAATTCCTCGCTCGACCTCCTCGCTTAGTCTCTTCTAACTATTTCTACTAGACATTGCTACTACGGCGGAGTTCCATAGGGCTATATTCCGAGTCTTCATAGGGGTAGCGGCGCGCGTTTAGGTAGGGGTAGTATATAATAAGGCGTCGTCTACGCGGCCGTAACGGCAGTATAGGTACGTTTCGCGCTCGATACTTACACTTAGCCAAACTAGCGTAAGAAAGCTTAGACTACGACAAGGCGAATAATAAATAGGAGGGACAATCTATCTTTAATAGCTATTACGGGGGCTAGAGAGATAGACTCTATTACGGCAGAGCGGTATATAAGGCCTAATAGTCTACTAGAACTATAGCTAGGGCTAGAGGTAAGTAGTTTAAATAGTAAATATCCATTATAAAAGAGCTATCGGGGCTAATATAATAGGTATAGCAGAGCCGTAATAGGCTCTATAGTTATAAATACTATAGATATATACTTCTGGTAGCCTTTCTAGGGTCGATTACTACCACTAGCAATTAAGCTACTATATAGCCACTAGTCTTCGGGCAGCGGCCTTTAGCATATAAATAGCAGTTAGCTAGCAGACCTATAGTTAGGTTAGCCTAATTACGACTACGCTTCCGCTTACGTCTAACACTAGATTAAGGCATACTACCTAATATAGAGAACGGCTTATAGCTATATAGGAGAAGCCGACTATAAGTATAGGACGGATAGCACTATACTATATACCTCGGTATTTTATACGACTAATATTTACTATACTTACCTCTATACCCGAGTTATAGTTCCCTTATTAAGGTCGATTTTAGCTAATAGTTATACTACTACGAACTAGTATTTATATTATATACTCGCGTACTTACATAGACTAATATTCTCTAATAGACGCTATCGGAACGCGGAATAATAAGATACCGACTTCTATTATAAACCTAGAAGCGCCCTTACAAAAGACCTACTAGCTACGCCTTAAGCCGTTCCTATACTCAAGCAATCTACTTATTATACGTAGTAGCTTAATATAGCTAGCAAGGGTCGGCTAAAGATAAGAAAAAAGCTAAGAAATAGACTTACGCGAATTATCTAGTATATAAAAGGAGTATTAGAGACCCGAAAGGTCTATCGCCAACGTACTATACTTCCTATAGACGATTATTATTCCTATCCCTAGTAGATTATATTTAGTAGAGCAGGAGAAGCGGATCAGGCCGGACTACCTAATATCTATTCTAGCCGTAGGCATAATTCGGTAATTTATAGCTATTAATTTTCAAGCTATGTCGTCCGTGCGTTATAGTCCTTTAGCGGTCTGTTTTTAAGAAACACTACAGTACTAAGAAGGTGCCTGGATGCGGTTTCCCTAGTACCAAGGCTAAATTACGAAGGCTCGTTAGCTAACCTATATACTGTCTCTGCCGCTAGCCATAAAGTAGCCGAGACATATACAATAGATTATATCGACGCCCTAGTTAAGTTAACTTCCTTACTTTAAGCCCACGAGGTACTTAGACCGAGTCGCCGTTACATAGGCCCCGGGACCGCCTCTTAAGGTCTAGTCTCTAGCTATCTAGCAGAGTACGAGGGCCGCGATCGTTCTATTCATAAGTCGGGTCGGCGTTAAACCACTACAGCCCCGTAAGACGTCGATGCTCGACCGAGTAGGTATATAGAGCGATATACCTCAGCGCTACTCTGCCTAGATCACCTCCTTAGACTCGCTAGCGCCCTGGCCCGGGCGATATATTCGTTATATAGCAGTTAAGCACGCGACCACGCTACTATTATTCGCTAGCTAAACTTAGCGACGTATCTAACGCGCGATCTATCCGCGGCTACCCTCGTTTCTAAACTTATACGTAAGAGCGTACGTAGCGTATAGTACCATTCCGTGCCGACCCAGGCGATATACCTAGGAAGCTCGACAGAAGTATAAGCCATGCCGGCACATTACATATAGCAGGAGTATCACTTATACTACGCTATAATGCCAGATCTCATCGGATCCAAGCTCGCATACATCGATTCCAGCCATATACTACAGCGTTATAGCCTACAGCGCCGCCGAGCTTTAGCTAGCTAGTAACTAATAGTGGAGTCTTGCCGGTTGCATCGCTATAGGCTTCCACGCAAGGCACCTACAGTAGTCCACAGCGAGTAGTCCTACAGCATCAGCGTGCCTCGGAGAACAACTAGGGCCGTGCAGGCGCGCTCGAGGACGGAGATATAAGCCGCGGTAGCGACAGTAGCATTAGCGGCGAACACAAAGGTTACAACCGCTTTGCGAGGACCTTTAATTAGTGCTAGCGCCGACGGAGGCCGAAAAAACCTTACGCTCACCAGCACCGCTATTAGATACCGACACGCTAGAACGCTAAAATAGCCAAGTAGGATAGGCTATTTAGCGCCCTTCGCCTAAGCGCCACTACGCACAGCTCCCCTTTGACATTAGAATAGCGTCCCTAATACACTATTTCACCCTATCCGCCGGTCTCTAGACTAGCGAAGTAAATAACGGTCGACGGTAAAGAAGAGATATAGTCTAAATAAGCTCGCCCGCAGCTACGAGGTCGCCCGCGTTCATAGCGGATTTGCCAACACTAGCTCAGATCTTGCGATCAGGCAGAGCCAGATAGGGCGCGGCCGTGCCAGTTTAGCGTGGCATAGCGGCTCCATCTAGGCCTCTATAGGGCGGGGCGGGTTAGCAGTCGCGCGCCATAACTTCCCGCCAAGCCAGCGTTCACTATAAGCAGCACGAGGCGAATCCATTCATAGCGCCATACAGGCCATCAATCTATCAGCGCGATATATTCCAGAGAGGATACCCCGGAATAGCAGGCGGAACAGCCTTCCGCCCTAGAGTAATCCCTATCTATGCCGCTACAGCCAAGAACGATCATAGGGCAAGCCAATAACGCGCATTCGCAATACGACCGTGCAGGGGCCGATCACATAATACACGAGAGGCCCTTTTAATTGCATTGTGTAACCGGCCCCTGCAAAGCGTTGCACGGGGCTCGGGCGCGCGCGCCCGGCAAGGGGAGAGAGCCTGAAGCCACGGGTTAGGACACGAATCCAGCACCAGCGGTGGCTCAGTAGAACCGATTCTTATATTTGCCCTCTATAAGAGCACTAACCCAGACTAACAACTCAACCCTTTCCAAATACATTGCGCCCAATTGCTTCGCTAATCTCGTCTCTCAGTTCGGCAAATAAAGTCGGGATAGAAGTTAGCATATACAAACACTTAGACAGTAGAATTTCAACGGCTATATCCCGCTCCGTTATTGCCTTACTCTCCTCGTTAAGTCGCCCACACTCCGCCCAGGCCGCGTCGAGCTCTTACTCCAAAAGCCTCTTCCCAGCTTCCGCCGCGTCTAGGCTTTCATATAGCTGCCGCATCTTCTGCAGCAGCGCTAACGACTCCTCGCCAGACGTACTCGCGTCGTATACCACCGCTATATTAGCAGAGCATCTACCGTAACGTTACTGCCGCGGCAGAGTTCCGTAAGGCTATGCGCTAGGGTCTTCACAAGGCGTACCAGAGCCTAATTAGGCTAAGAACGGCGATAGGACAGCCTCAAAACTAACGCCCATACCGGCGTAGAGTTCATAAAACGCCTTAGCGTTATAATCGCTTAGGTTTTTAGACAATAAGTGCGCCGCCTCGGGGCGAACATTCTACGAGTACCACTCAGTATTCGTAGCCAATCGGACCTTAGCTAGCTTAATAGCCTACCCCGTTCTCTACTCTGCCGAAAAGTTAGCGAAACTATTTATACACTACTTAGTGCCCGGCCCCTTACTAATATAGTCGGCGAGTAGCTACCAATAGCGCCGTCTAAGCAGTCCCCGTTCATCGACGGTTCGTTTTCTCGAACTAGAGTTCCGCGTATAGCTTACTATAACGTTCGTCGGATATATCTAATACTAACGCAGCGGCTCTATCTAGGCCTCTACTCGCATAACTAGTCTTTAAGGGTTTATTATAGTATAGTACCGTTCGGTATAATATTATAAACAGTTTATAGGGTTAAATACGCGTATTACGAGTCTTAACCTAGCAAATGCTTATACTTTTCGCCGCCGCAACGGCCGCATAATGGCAAGTAGCTATGCGCTAGGAGCCTATTCATGCCTAAGTAAGGGTACGATCCGCACTACAGATTATTATCAGGTCCGGCCGCCGTTCCTAGGCAGAGTGGAGCCACTTATTTAGACCAGAACTTAAATAGACATTTATAAAATTTACAGGCATGGCCGACCGTCTAGTAAGCGACTAACAGCTCTACGCCGCGGTTCACATAGCAATACGGTATCTTAGGTATAAATAGCTAGTAAAGAAAACAGTGCCGCGAGGTATACGAGTAGCGTAGAACAGGCCTCCGCGTTAGTAGCGCTATTAGTAGAGCTATATTTCCTAAAGACGTCGAAACAGATTTATAGCACATCTATAACGGATCTTAATACAAAGCAATACTTTAGAGAATAACGGTAACTAATATTGCGCTACATACGCTAATCTATGGATATACAGTAATTCAGGAACTTTAAGAAACCTTATACTATCCATTACTCCGATCCCGCCGCCGATTAGCCCTAACGTTAAAGGACGCCCAAAAAAATAGGCTAAAACGGGGCTCAAAAGTTCTTTCGCTATTTTATTGCTAACATCTGCCGAGGCCTACCCTACCCAGTAGGCCGACATGCTTGCTTTAATCCTAGAAACCGTATGCGATAAGGGCAGTCGTATTAGGAAACCAGTATAAGCTAGGGCGCCGGGCTTAAGGTAGGGACCTGAAACGGGTCGCAGCCTAGATTGCCAGAATAAGGCACGTCTCATTCGATACAGCAAGCCCGAGAAACAAGATTGCAATACAGTACTAGTAAGCAAGCATAAAAGAGATAGAATAGTACTATACAGCAAAAAGCCCTAGTAGACTCGTCGAGCGTGCTATTACTCTTCTTACCAGCGGTTTTTACTTACGGGCAGCTGGCTCAACCGGCCTTACGATAAGCGTTCTACTACATATTACGCTTCCGGCTCAAGGCTCCATAATTACGCTACTATCATTTACCTTTATCATCGTAGTTATCGCCCGCCGCGTTGCACTACCAAAGCTACTAGAAGGCATCCCATATAACAAGGCAGCTTTAGGACGACTATTTAGAGACGTGCGGGAAATTCGTCGATCTCCATATCGACGCCAGTAGGTATAGAGTTAGCCCCGCGAATATAGTAGTCCGATTTCTCAAACGTTCCTTTTCCCATTTCGCAGACCGACTATTATCATTTCTAACTATAGAACTACTATCGACATTTACTCTAGCCATCTAGGTAACTTTAACCATAGAACAAGAAACAGGGAGTATATTAGGTTAACCGCTCCTAACTTCCACTTCATAATAGAGTCGAGTAATTACCGGTTCAAGCCGCAACGCGAAATGCTCAGAGACTTAATATCGCTATAGTTTATAAAGGAGGTAATTTACCATTCCTACTAAGCGAATAGCTTATAAGTTCTCACTCTAATACACTTGTCTGCAGGTAGCTACTCCGCGCATTTATAAGAGTGCCACTCTCCTGGTACACTTATAGAGACTAAAGCAGCTAAGGGCTAATGGGCGGCCCTTTACGGCCCTTCGGGACTTATACATAACAACTCTAGACATAATTTCAAGCGTATCGTCGGCATAGATAGCTCCAGAGCAAGTCTCGGAAGAGAAATCACACAGATACAACAATATCAGGAAGGTATCTATATTTCGAAAGGAGGAGCTGCCGAAATCACCCCTACTCTAAACGACGCTGATACCGAGGCTTTGCTCAATATTCCCGAGATAATCTCAATCGCCTAGAGAAGCCCGTTTCCCGCTTTCGCTCAGTAGCTAGCACTACTCAATCCCGCGCACGCCTAGGCATATTAGTACAGGCGCTCACTTCTACGACGCCAAACAGCGCTAAGTCTACATCGTCTTGCCTCAGGTACCGAGAAACCTACGGTCAAAAGCGCGTTAGATTAGCTACTTTAGAGGGAGTAGAGAGCCATAAAACATATCGGTAGAGCTCCTAACTTTCACTCTCCGGCTATTCGAGATAAGGTATACTCATTAAACCTACCCCAATACGCTATAAAACATTCTAAGAGAGAAATAGGTTCTAGGGTACCTTCTTGCCGGTCATAATACTACTACTACTATACTAGCCTAGTTTATAAAGTACATAACCTAGCACCAGGACGTATAAGCACGTCTTTGACAGAGTTTACGGGATAGCTATTCTACTGCTTATACTGAAGGCCGCTCTCCGAATATGCCCGAGATTATATTAACTCCAATTCCATACTTAGATACTATTATCGAGGAGACTCTTCGCTACTTATCTATTATAACATTAATAGTCCGCAAAGCCACATGCGATACGCAGATACTAGGATATTATATACCGAAGGGCACCGATATTATCATTCCACTTACAGGGCCATCCCTTACCGAGCTAGCACTAGCGATACCAGCTTCTATCCGGCCCGCCATCTATAAAGCAACCGAGGCTCGCGTTAAGCCTTAGCAAGACGATAATATTATAGAGTATAATCCCGACCGATAGATCAAACTCGAAAATAATACGTTTAGTAAGCAAATCGTTACCTTTAATCCTTAAGCTAGACCGAATCTTGCGTTTTCAACTAGGCCAAGACAATACTTCGGCAAGAAGCAGGCGCAACTACAACTCAAGACTATAGTTATACTACTTATATAGAACTTCGCATTCGAGACTATAGAAGAGCCATTAAACTATTAGGAGATAGAGGAGCGGCTTATTAATCTACCAAAACACTATTATATAAAACTCATACTAATAGTAGATAGATAAGGGAGGGCATTAAGGTTAGAGCAGAGAAGATCTATAGGAGACTTTATACTATTAACTTAACCTATAGTAGGGCGATAATATTATTAATATTTGCCTGTATAGCATTACGCACTAGGCAGCAATATCATAACTGATTATAGCCTACTAGGCAGCGGTACTATTGACTTTTATATAAGTAAGCGACCTAATTTTAACATATACTTAGCTCAAAAACCATAACAAACACCAGAACTGGCGGGCCTGGACTTATTAGCGCACGACCCGCTAAACCTTAACTCGTTATTCTTACTATATTACCTTACCCACCTCTCTTCCTAATACCGCTCAAAGTAGCTCGTAATCATAACCTATTCTTAGCAAATCGATAACGCAGGCGTATAACCTTTAGGAAAGGGCACATAAACCTCTATTATACTAAAATATAGTTATATCGGTTTATATAGGTAATGATCAGGGCGAAATCTTCCTATAGTCAGACGTATTATATATAAGGATTTTGTCTATATTATCAACGACACGACTAGGGCAACCTATAAGGATTCGAGCGCTAGACTAGGGTTTACTATAGTTAACGGACTACTAGGTAGTAAAGACCCTCGAGGTTAGGATATTAGGTAAGCACTATATCTACGCGCGAGTCTATTTATTCGCCGGACGAGGTACCGCTAGATACTTTTAATAATAAGAAGCTAGTATTCGGGCGTTAGAACGACCAGGACTAGAACGAGTTAATAGCTCCTAACTATAGTAAACTAACACTTTCGTCTAATACTATATTTATATATAGGGACTCTAGTATATATAAGTAGAGTCGGATAATAAATAGTAGTAAAGTATATTATATTAGCGATCGTTATTTATCTATTATATCTAATCTATCTTATATAGTCTATTAACCTTATATATAAATATAAGATCCCGCCGAATAGATAACGTATATAGCTATTATTCGAATTCCTTCTATCGACTTAGAAATTATAGTATTTATATTAGCATAGCCCTTAATATTCTCGCGTCTCTAATAAGATATAACTAGTAATATAAGCACGGCGGTATTAAGAGTAGGTATTATTCTATTTCTTATTTCGCGTATTAACACTATAGATATCAGGCGCTTAGAAGTAGTAAAAACGTAAAGCTAGGATTAACTATATCCTACTCGGCTATAGGGTATATTTCCGCTAATTACTTAACTATATTACGGATATCTTATATCTACTCCTTATTCCTAGGCTATAAGTTAGGAAATGCTCTATAGACTAAAACACCTAGGTATATATACTTATTCTTATACTCTAGGAACTCATTAAGCCTATATCGAGTTAAAAGATTATTTATACTTTATTAAGGCAAAACGACTTACATTCGATAGATATTTTATATACTATAATTAAATTAGCGTTTACGTCTCTTAAAAACAAATAATAAAAGCTACTAACTCTATAGCAAGATATAATACTACTTCTTCTAAGCTAGTAAAGTAATTAGTAGCTAGTAAATATCGCGTTATATCTTACCTAGGCGTACTTACTAGGAAAGTATAGTTAGTAAATTATTAGGTTTAACGTTATCGGCGGACCTATGTCTTATTAGTAATAAAGTAAGTAGAGACTCGCTAGTAATATAGTACTACGTATTACCTATACTATACGCGCTTTAGATAGGATAAGGAGTAAAGCATATCGCTAGCAGGGCCGCAAAGTTACTCGATATACTAGATAGCTTAATCTTTACGTACTATAATAGTATACTACCCCCTATCTTTCGGTATCCTAGCTAAAGCAAAGGTATAGGCGCCTTCTATACTCTATACTTCTATTATAGCGCCGACTTTCTAGCTAAGAAGTCTTAGATAAAGTTATTATAAGATATAATAAACGGTATATATCGGGTAGTTAAAAAGGTTTCTAGCTACTATAAGGCATATATAATAGTATTTATTTTAAGAGCTAAGATAAAACTAGATCGTCTAAAGGCTTATATATAATAGTTTTAGCGACGATAGGCTAAGGTAAACTAAAGCTATTTATAAATAAGTAGCCGCGACCTACTACTAGACATCGCTAAACTAATACGAGGACATTAGTATACTTCTACTAATTACGCTTAGGTTAAAAGCTACCTTAAGGCTCTAAATTAAGCTATAATGTCGATTTCTACCCTAAATTTCGGGATAGAAAGGGGTCTCTCGATTAATAGTCTAAGACATAGCTAGAATCGGCCCTATCGAACTTAGACTATATCTAGTCCGCCATCTACCTACGCGACGATAGAACGAGGTATTAAGTCTAAATCGGGACTAGCTATAGACGCTAATTTTCTTATAATACTTAGTTAATACTCGACGAGCAGCTTTCTATCTCGCGACCTTAGCTAAATTCCTATTATAAATAAGTAGGTTATCTGCGAAATACTAGTAGCTAGAGGATAGGCATAATAAAGTCACTAGCGACACGCCGCTACATTACCTAATATACAGGTACTTTTAGGATATTTATTTAAGTTACTTAAAGACTAAGTATTACCTTAAACATAGCTAGTAATAGTCGCTCTTCTATATACTATAGCAATAGCTTAACTATTTATCGACTAGGTACCCGCGCTTTAGGACTATATACTACTCGAGAGCTAGAGTACCTAAAAACCTTAGCGTATAGAGAAGAATAAGTAACTCGGGAACTTAAAGATTATTAATAGATAAGGCTATAGTTATAAGAGAGAAGGGCTAAAAAGTAGTTTATAGATTTTTAGATAGCTAGACGAATATACTATGCCTTCCTCCTATAGACTTATTAAATAACGTTACTATTATATAAACCCTATAAGGCCGCCTAGGTTAAGAGAGAGATTAGAAAAAAGCAGATAAGTCTATTAAAGAAAAAGTAGGCTACTATCTTCCCAATAGCCTTATACTTATCTACTATTTTTATATTACCCTATCCTAGTCTATCGCCCTAAGGTAGTAGAGTAGCCTAATATAGATTATCTATACGAACATAATATTAAGGAGAAGGCTAAGGCTCGTAAGAGCGGTCCTAGTATCCTATAGAAGACAAAAGACTTAGGTATCCTAGCGCACGTCTTTGCCGCGACGATCTACTAGGATTTAACGTACTAATACCACCATATTATAGTCTATCTACCGGAAGGGGAGACAGTTCTAGATATAAATAAACTAGTAGGAGCCTTTATATATACTATTATACTTCTAACTAAGTTATAAATTAGATTACAAACGCCTTATCTAGGAGGACTACTTAACAGCCGCGGAGACAGTACCGTTAATAAGCCTAGTCTTATTATAATAGAAGATAATAGTAACCCTTAAGACGTAGTACTAGGCGGCGATAATATCGGTCCTTATAGCGGACCTCGCGCAGCACGACCGCCGACCTATATATATTTACCGAAATAAGCTTAGACGAGATACTACCGGACGGCAGGGCTGGGTTAAATACTACCGGCGGCCGTAGGGGTAGTAGCTCGAGCTCCGTTAGTATAGAAGCAAAAAAGTAGTAGTAAAGTCTTAGCAATACGCCGGGAAACAGCGCCGACTAAAGACTAGCTCTGATTATCGCCTCTAATAACCTAGCTTAACCCCTATAGAGTAATAAGCTAATAGTAGAAAACATAAGCCAGGCCGAGGATAGTATATCTTAGACTAGAGATACTTCCTAGGCGGAGATCGACACTAGTTTCCTAGATAATATAATTATAGATAACTTCCCCGAAGGGGACTAGTATATAGGGAAAGGGCTATAAAACAAATAGATAGAACGTACTAGCGTTTCCGGAAAAAAGGCTATACTATCTAGACCAGTTCTAGGCGCGGCGTAGCGTCGTCTTGCTCGGGACTTATTAGAACTACTCGATAGTATTCTTTCTCTACCGCCGGCAAGGTCTTTATCTACTACCGACGACGTTCCTATTTATAGAGTACGCCAGAATCCGGTATTTTAGGGGAGGCAATGCATATTCTCGTCCTAAACTTCTAGATAGAGTATAAATATAATACGAATAATACTTATCGGTAAATACTTTAAGAAAAAGGAAAATAGACTAAATAAGAAGAAGTAATTATAAATATATAACGATCGTTCACCCCCTTCTATCTATACTCTATAGCCTTAGCTAATATTAAGCGAACTATCGTAAGGCTATAGTAATTTTCACTACTATATCTAACGATAGTACCTAGGTATAGTATATTACGCTATATTAATAAGGTTATATAGTACTTCTACTAGCTATCTAGACCCTTTGCGCTAGATATATTTAAGGAACGAATTCTAAGATATTATATCGATATTTAGTATAATTATAAGAGTTATAATATAGGCGGTAACTAACCTTTCGCAATTACGACGCTCCTATTACTAATATAATAGAAGATAAGAAGTCTAGAATATCTAAATCGCGCTAGCGGTCTAAATTCTCCACGCCTACCTTTCTATCGTCAAGGTTATATTTCTATATTAGTCTTATAGTTATAATAGCAAGGTCTCTTATACCCCTAGCTTTAGCCTCCGAGGATACATAGATATATATATTAATATTAGCTTCTAATTTCTATTAGCTATAAAGTTCGGGGCACGCAGTATCCTAGAATATATACTAATCTTAACAGAGCCTATCTTATAAACAAGGACATTCTCATAACTAAGTAATCTATAGGTAAGCCTATAAGATTCTATATAGGCAAGTCCGTCCAGAACCTATATTAATAAGCATGCTATTAAAAAAGGAACTTTCTTAATTACCTATACCTACCCTAAAATAGTCGCGATTTCCTTACTAATAGGAAAAGTAATAGATCTCACGATATATTCTAGCTATAGATATATCTCCTTATTAATAACGTATAATAAACCTTCCGTAGCGAATACTTTAAGGGTAGCGACGATATTATAGTATCTTATCTTATATAGCTAGGTAAGTATCTCGCTCTCCTATTCTTTACTAAATATCCTTACGCTAACCCTCTCTAAAGAATTTTTTTTTCTTAATAAAATTACCTCTCCCCCAAGGTCTCGCACGGTAAGAATCTTCTTATATTGCCTCTAGGGCGACTCTCGACAAATTCGAAGTATTATCTCATAGTCCTTAATAGAGTTCCGTTTACCTAAAAGTCTAATATCCAAGGAATCTTTTTTTACTTTCTTTCTCTATAACTTATTAGTAATTAGGCTATTAGTATTATATATCTACGATTCCGTAGAGTCGGACTAGTATCTTTTACTAGCATTAAGCTCTTACGGGCTAACGAATATATATATCCTGCGGTTAGGAATAGTACCTATTATATCGTATAAGAGGCATAATAATATACGCTAAATATTAGGCAAGCATTCTAGGGGTCCGTAAATACTATAGCCCTTATATAGTTAATACTAGATATACTCCCTAGCTATATTTTAACTAGGCATATTAATTTTTAATAAGCAATATCTAGATTAAGTTAAAAAGCACTATAGACATAGACTAGGCTTATACTAGATAGTAGATAATAATAGGACGACGATACTTATTTAGTATTTAAGCACCGGGAGGGAAATAGTATATAAAGCAGTCTCTTTCTATAACCTGGTTATTAGTCGTCTTATATTAGCCATAAGGTTCTAGGTTAGCATATATTTATTATACTTTAAATAATACTAGATAGGCAAGGAAGATTCTATCTTACTAGTAGATAAGAACTAGGCTAGTATACGGTATAGTATTAGACTAAGTATATATATACTAGAATAAGATAAGATTATAAGTTAATATTTAGACGGTTAAATCGACTAGATATTCTATAGATCTCGTATATTAGATCTTCTAGCTATAAGTTAAACAGTAGCTAATATAGTATAATACCTATAGTAGTATTTATAGCGAGTATATATTTATCGCTTACCTTTAGACTAGGCTAAGCCCCCGACCCTTCTACTTATATAGACTAACGACTTTACCGCTACTTTCGCTATAGCACGCCCTTAAATCCTCGGCCATTTTGTACTAGAGCAATTCTATAGCTTACCTATAGACAATCGTATAGAAGCTCTATACTAATATCTTATCTAAAACAACCCTATCGTAATCTATCTATTTTTTAAGCTAAGAACCTTTAACCTAGATATCGTATCTAGACTACTACTACTATAAGAAGCTACTATAAGTACTAGTAATATAGAAAAGATACTAGAAAAAGGGGCCATAGAGATATACTATAGAGAAAACGAGTTCTTAGTTTAGTAAGATAGGCTTCGCGACTTTATAAATAATACGCTAGGAGATAGCACAAACTATAATAACGTTAAGTTAATAATACGGAAGGTTATTATAAGGTATAATATACGCGATAAGGACGAAAAACGACACTAGTTCGCAATAGAGCTAGAAAATATATTTAAGTTTAGGAAAGTCGAATAAGTTACGATCGAGATCCTAGGTAGCGGGACCGCCAAGGGAAGCGATTTCGTAATATAGTTAATTATATAGGATATCTCGTTAGTAATCAAGAATCTCATTAACTATTTTAGCAATAGATTAACTATTCGAAAAGCCTTAGGGGGGTAGGTGCTCTTAAATAGTCTAAGATCTTCTAGCTTATAATTATATTAGGATCCTCCTTCGGCTTTAGTAACGGAGAGGGTAGGCAGAAGTAAGGCTACTTTTAAAGAGACGATATAAGTATAGATAGACAGGTAGTTATATATATATAGTATTTAGCATACTAGCGAGAATTAGGGGGGAAAAGTATATACTTCTATTATAAGACCTTAGGTATAAATTAGATTTAGGCTTAATAAGCGCTCGACTTATAGCCCTTAAATAAACATATTGCTATAATAAGCGGTTAAATTATTACTTAAAGACTAATTACGAGTATATTTTCGGACTATTAAAGATAGGACAATAACTCTTTCTATAAGTAGATATCCTAAGCTAATAAGACGTAAGGCAGCCTACGAGGATATTAGGCTATTCTTAATTATTTAAACCTTACTTATTTCTAGCTTCTTCCTTACTATTAAGGCAATTTACTATTATTCTTTCTAAGACTTAGATTTAGAAGTCAAAAGCTACTAGTAACGAATACTTTATATAGATTTAGCGGCGTAGTATATTTAAAAAGTCAAGATAGGCAAAGCAAAAGACCCTATAATCGTAATAATATTTAACTATTTTTATATATAGGCTCTTTTAAGGCAAAGAAAGTATTTGCTTATATATATCGTACCTACGAAGCCAAGAGCCTTTCTCGTTTACTTAGTCCGCTACTACGTATTAGCTTCCCCTTATAGGGCAGGTACTAAATTACTTAGCATTGTCTTATATAGAGGCTAAAGCGAAGCATCGTTCTTTTCTAGTATCTATTAAGTTATCTTTACTTTTATTCTTACTAGTTAGATTACGTCCGCTACTATATCGAGCATAGAAATTAACTAATAGTTATTAGACTTAATAGAGTAATATAAAGTAAGAGTATCTATAGGCATACGTACTTATTACTATAGGCAAAGCGAGGACTTAAAATCCAGGCTCGGTCTAATAGACTATCAAACCGGTTATATTATATAAGTTATTTATATATAAGCCTATTACTTCCTATAGCTACGTAGATAATAATTAGAGTTTTCCTAAGGATAGACTAACCCTAGAATATTAAATAGGTTACTTAAAACTTATAAATAGCGCTGCCCCTATACCTCTTATAATACCCGCTGACTTTCTATATCCTAAATACGAGGTATAATATATAGCGGACACGAAGCCGCGTGTGAGTTCCTTATATAACTTTTAGAAAGTCTATACTATATTTTAGCGATAATTAGGGCTAAATACCCGCTTAATAAAGGACGTAATTCTTCTTAAAATAATACTAACTTAATAACTATAGGTTACGTTAAGTTATAAGTTAATAGGGTTAGACCTAGACACTACTTCTAGAGGCTTTTATAGTAATAGCGTAGATTATAAAGGGGCCCTATAAAAAGCAAGCAAACATTAATAGAGACCAGAGCAGGCATACTTACTAAATAACACTAAATACAGTTATTTATACTAGCCACAGTATATATATATATATATATATATATTTATTACGCCTAGTAGCTATAGGCTAATAAGGTAACTATCTAATTATATATAAGTTCGTTTCCTAATCTTAGATATAGTTTCCTATAAGCCTATAAAGTATTCTATCCTAAATATTATAACCTTAATAAAGTTTCTATTATATTTAAAGCGTCGGGCAATTAATTATTTTAGGCAGGCGAGCTTAAAGGCTATTCTCTAAGTATTTAGGGTCCTATTTCTAGCGGCTAAAGCAATGCCTATAGCCTATAGTCCGAGCCCAAAGCGGGCGTATTAGTAAGAAAGAAAGGTAAAGGTATAGGTATAGGCCTTAATAGGTCCTTAATATTATATACTAGCAAGTCATCCGGTCGCTATTATAAATCATATCGTTACGCGGACTACCTCTATATTAAGCGACTATTTTACGTCGTCTAATAGTACTTTACCCCCTAGATAAAACGAAAGATCCCCTCGCCGCGTCTCGGTACACTTTATTATCTCGTATCTATACATTACCTATTATTTATATTAGAATATAAAATAAGTAATAGTCTCTAGCGATTATCTATACATATACTACGGCGAGGCGGCTAACCTAATACTATATAGGTACCTATTTAATCCCCTAATACTTATTCTAAGTTATACTAATACGCTAGCTTCTTCTCTTAATAAGTTATCGTATAGACGTCTAGTATACTTACTTAGTAATACCGCATTGACTATTTTAATACGCTTACTAAGGTATTCTAGAATATTTATATCGATATACTTAATTACTCGAGCCGCGGTTAAGGTTATTAATCGCATTCGTAAAACTTTATAGGATATAGTAGCGCCTTTCGTAGTTACTTTCTATACTATTAGCTTCGCGGTCTTTAAGAGCTCCTCGTTAGTACTAGCAGGTACCTAGACAAAGGTCACTATTTTTCTATTATCCTTAAGAGATACAATACAGTCATAGATACGCTTAAGATAATCCTAACTAGACTATTAGCAGGGGTTACGGAGGGAGAGGACAGTAGCTTTTGCCTATCACGCACATAACGTTCCGATAATCAAGTGCCGGCAGACGCTCTAGTCTATATACTACGGCCGCTAGCTCTCTAGAGAACGACTTTAATTCCTTTCGCGCGGCTAGCCACAGTTTAAGCACGTTAATACATCTACGTTAAAGACCTTAACCTATTATAACTAAGAAGCGCTAGATTTACCACGTGCCCTTTTCTGCCGCTTACGAGCAGCGAAGTCAGTCGAACCAGAGTACCCTAGAGTATAGAGTAAGCAAGCCTTAATATCCTAGCCTCGGAGCGTTCCGCCTTCGGCTAACTAGCTAAAACACGCTAACGAGATATAAGTAATAGCTAGTAATCTAGCTAGTAGATTACTATCGTTAGAAGCATTACCTATATCGTCTTTAATTAGGGAGCAAGGGGTAACATAGGGATTAATAACGCTATTCTCGGTCGAAAGGTATATATCTACTAATTACTTAATCTTATTTTTAGTATACTACATTCTCTAAGTCTCCCTAGGCATTATATTAGAGATAATATAGAGCCAAGGGTTATATAGTAACTAACTCTATACCTTAAACTAGTCGCTTATCTACTAAATTAGAGAGATATCTATAGAGCCCCGTTAATATAGTTAGCCGCTAGTACGATATGCTCTAAGTAGACATACGAACTATCTCCCTTGCCTTTATACTCTTATATATATAGCTTTATATAAGAGATAGTAGCTACCCTCCGCTACTTATTAACTCTATCGGGTAACCGCTAGCTAGACGCGGCTCGCCGCCTACTAACTTAGAATTAGTTACCCCTTTAGCTATACTTACCTATAGGATATATCTTAAGTTATTTAGGTTTTTATAAAAAAAACCTATTACTAAATGCGCCGTATATATAGCTAATAGCTTCCGCTCCTACCATCGTTATTCTATAGTCTTTTACCTCTAGCGTCGTATATATAGTACGCGGGTTAGCGATATTACTATTTATTATCGCTATAATATACCCTTATGCCAAGGAGCGCTAATCTTGCCGCTAGGTATTCCGCTTAGGGGATAATAGATAGGGCTAAGGGATACTACGCTTCTTCGTACTTCTATTTTAACGGGACGGCTATCCTAACGCTACCTCTATAGCCTATTAATAAGTCAGTGTCTATCTAGAGCGGTTATATTACGCGATACTTACGCTAAGATTAGGTAATATCTATCCCTACGGTAATAGATAGCGATATAGTAAGGGCGACGTATAGGATCCTAGAACGCTATTATAACGAAAGTCGTTTATCCGGTTGCTTAACTCCACGCTATACTTTAGGAGCTTATAACTATAATTAATCGCTGTCTATATATATTTAATATCGTGCCTCGATTAAGACGACATAGTTAGCTCCTCTTACCGCCTATACATTCCTAATAACCTAAGGCTTCTACTATATTAGTAAGTTCAAAGGAATTATCCTCTGCCTACTCTTCTACTTCGATTATAAGGACCCTTATTAGATCTAGATACGCTTTATATATATATAGTATATAGAAGGTTACGCTAGTAATAAGTTTCAGGCCGCGACTATATAGTCCCTAAGTAGCCCTACGATAATAGAAACTAGTCTAGAAATACCCTTCTTACTAGTAAAAGTCAGAGCTTCTACCTCCTTTCGTATAAGTCTCCGAGGCTAAACTTAGCTTTAGTATATAGTATAGTTTACGAATAGTTTCTATATCTAGGATCTTTCTTTATAGAAAATTAGGGGGCGACTATAACTAGCTACCTATACGCTAAAATAATAGTAACTAGAGTATAGTAGGGTCTATTTAGTATTAAACCTAGCGCTTATAAGGAATATTAGTACCGCGTACTATTAATTATATACGCGTATAACTTTTAGTAGTCGAATAGTACTTCTAATATTTTAAGTATCTACCTTTTAGTATTAGAAATTCTTTTAAATAGATTAACCTTAGCCAAATATAGCTTTAGTATTTTTTTATAGCTACCGCCGCTAGGTACTCTTACTATAAAAGCCTTAAGAGCAATAGGGCTATTCTTATAACGATACTTTACTTAACTTTTAGCTTAATTATACTAGCTATATCGGCCGGAAGTAGCTATTAGTTAAAAAGACGCTAATACTAGAACATAGATACTTAGAGTAGACCCTACTATAACTATACTAATATAAGTAATAACTATAAACTTCTAAGATATACTCCGCGGTTATATACTAATATATATCCGCGCGCTTTATAGTAGAGGGTATTTCTAGCGAATCGAATGCCCCCGCCAGTAGCTAGGACATCTACTTCTCGGCAAATTCACTACCATTCTTACTACCGCGGATTACTTACGTAATAGTCTTATAATATAACGGCAGGCATAGGTTAGGGTAAGGAATTAGTCTTCCCGACATATAGATATTCTCAGTTCTATCTAGCAACGACCCTTATATCTATATCGGCTATTAGTATTTTATTTACTCTATACTACTCGTATATATAGTCTCCTTATTCTCTTATAGAAGAGTAGCTATAGGTTATAGCTATAGCTACTACTTTATTAACCCCAAACGCCGCTATATATATTAGCCTGCGGATAGTCTATAATCTATAAAAGAACTATAGTATAGACATAGTAAATCTAGAAGAGTTCTAGAATTTAAGATACTATATACCTCTTACTAAAATTCGAATAAATTTATAAACTAAACTAAAGCGTTTATTATTACTATAGTTATATATAGGCTAATAGCTACTTTTCTTACTATTAGTAGTAGAAACCTTAGTATTTATCGATATAAACTATAGCCTTTAGATCTTATATAGAAATTCGGTACCTCGGCGCTTATTACCTAATATATTTTATTTTTTTATAAGAGTAAGTATAATAGTAAAGAGGCAATGCTAAACGTTATTAATTCGCCTATCTTAAAGGTTTAGCTTTATCTAGGCAGACGTCTACTATATTAAGTATACTATATAGCGAGATAGGTACGTTATATAATCTCGGAAACATCCGGTATAACATTAGCTATAGCGACGGCAAGTAAGTATAAATAATTCTAACATTTATCTCGATAACTAACTATAAAGCTATAGTCTACTAATCCTATATCGGATTATCCGAATTAGCTAAATATACTAGTAAGTAGAGCTAGAGGATCGATACTATAGTAATACTAAAAGTATTTAATAAGAAATAAAACCTTAGCAAGGATTTAGAAAACTTATAAGGCGCTAAGTATGAATATAAGATATACTCCTAATTTCTTCTTCTAATATAACTAAAGTCTGGCTACTTAGCTTAATAGTAGCGCTAGTATCTAGATATCGAGAGCGACTCCTAGGGCTATATATAGCTATCTAAAGATATTTGTATCGATATAATACCCCTATATATCGCCATAATATTAATTCTAGTAGAAGTTAACTAGGGAATATTAGAAAATAGCAATAAGAACGAAAATTATCCTATAGAGTATATTAAGAATAATTATACCCTAAAGGAGGCGTCGTATCCTTAGTCTAGGAAAAATATTAAGGTAAAAGAGGCTTAAGCTAAGCTTAATAAGGGATACTCCTAAAATATATAGGATCTCTATAATATAGAAGTAAATAGCAAAATTAATAATTCTAGTAAGACTTAACGTCTAGATATCTTTGCCTAGCCCTAAAGGTATTAGTCCCTCGGTACTAATAGTTATACCGCTTAGGTATATACCTAAAGAAGCTAGAGTAGTCTAGTTATTAAGATATAATACGTTTAGCTAACTAAAGAACCTCTTAAAAACGAGGCGCGCGATAGTAACGAGAATAGTTATTACTCCTAGCATAATAATAGTTACGTTAAACATAGACGCTCTATTTCGGACTAGCACGCTATATATAACTTTAGTAATATTTTGCGTAAATAAAATTTAAATCCTATTAGTAGTAAGCTCTAAATAGTCTAAGTATCTATAGTATTATAGTAAGACTTATAAAGTATATCTAAGAATATATAGAACTTCTTAACGTAGCGACTTATAGTATCTTAAAAGATATTATTAGAGCAAGCGCATTAAACGTTTATAAGCCTATATATCGACTAGTCGATTATAAAAGCTAAATAGCGGTACTTAAGGTTAGAGAATATTTTATTAGCGAGAATACGGTTTCCGCGTATAAATAGAAAAGATAAAATATAACCCTTATAGTATATAGCGGTAAGCTTTCTATAAGCGTAATAACGCGCTCCGACGTAGTAGCCTAAACGAGAGGTTATAATAGCATTTCCGGAATTAGTATACTAGTATTAGCTCTCGATAATATAGCACCTATAAGTTCTATATATATATATAACTTATTATCTACTCGAAATCTTATATTAAGCTAATATAAAGGACTTAAAAGACTCGTCTACTATATATTTATATAATATATTCACCCGATAACTTAGGAAGATAATATATATATTTCGGGGCGTAATTACCTTATTAACTTATTTACTTATAGTTATATTATAAAGGTTAGGAAGTAAATATTTACCTAGATATTATCGAAGGCAATAAATAGACGCCAGGGCAAAGAATTACTACGGGCTTATATAAGATAATATATACAGCTCCGCGTTATAGGTATTTAAAAGATCTTAAAGAAGAATCTTCTTAGCTACTTATTTCGAGCGACTTATAACTCTTAACGTTATTTATAGTTACTCTACGATTATTAACTACATAATATCTACTCGCGATAAAATTAATTAGGGCAGCGACTCGGAGGGCCTCTTTAGGGAGTTTGACGGGGATATATCCTATATTACTATTTCTCTGCCTAACTAGAGCAAAATTAGCGGCGAGAACGTTAAAAGTATCGCGGAAACGCCTAACGAGTGCTCTATTATATCCCGAAATAGTACAGCAGGTTAGAATAACGATATTCGGGCCCAAGTGCCTTCGTCGCTGCCGCTTAGGAGAAATATTAATATAACTAACTTACTTAGTAAACGCAAGAGCACGAGGCGATTACTATTATACGCTATAGGAGCGACGCTTTACTTAGACCCTAGACTAAATCTAATCTTTTGCCGGGATACTAAATATAACTTCTAGGAAGACTAGACCGGGTATATATAGCCGAAAAGTTTATTTATTACTTATCTCGAGAGCCTATCTATATAGGTATACTAATATAGCGGAAAACCTAATAACTTAAAGAAAGCGGATAAGGTTTAGATAACCTCGGGCGCTTTAATTAGTAAGGCAATCTCGGTCGATTAGGATAGAGTTTTAAGACTAATAATAGGGGAAGGCGTAATAGGGTTATAGACTCGTCCGCCGTCTCTTATAAGTACTATAGGTTACTATTAAAGGCTTAGCTACGTATAAATAAACTATATATTAGCACTACGTATACTATAAAAGATTAAATAGTATAGTAATCTATATAAAACTAGATATAATAATATCTATTAGAGCTTAAAAGCGTCCTCTATAGAGGAGTAGGCTAGGTAGTTAACGAAAGACGCCTAACCTATTTAGAATACCTAAAATATCCCTATAACGAGAAACTAAAAAATAGGTTTATTAACTTTAGTCTATATAGAATATCCGCGATCTATTAGTTTTAGCTCTTAGAATTAATTAGTTATATCTAAGAGTCGCGAATCGCCCTAGGCTACTAAAGGCTAGTAACCGCCTCCCTACTCTAGCGCTGGGGTCTTCCTAGCGATAGGCTAAAGAGGTACGCGTAGGTTACTTAGTCTATATCTTTTTACCCCTATCCTATATAAAATAAAGTACTACGTAGGCTAGATATCTAGGAATCTGCCGGCGAAGCTAGTCTTAGAGCTCTATTACCTATATATAGGTATCGCGGTTAATATAGGAGGGTATTACTACGAGATTTACATTACTAATATATACGCGGCCTTATACTTAACTAATAAGACTAAAATATTATTTAAATCTTATTATAATACTCTATATAAACCTTAGAACTAATTAGCTTACTATTATAACTAACGCCCTAACTATAAGAGAAACCTTAGTTAATATAATTAATAGCGAATAGCTATAGATTTAAAATATTTAATTAAATATTCTAAATAAATAAATATAGCTCGATATTCTCTTAAATTAAATAAATATAAGTCTAGGTTTAATTTATTAGATTTAAGGGCAGCGCTAAACTCATACTCGCTAATCGTAAGGTCCTAGTTTAGAATACCTATAAGCTACTTCTATATTATATTTATATCGCCGAGGCTAAACTATATTTTCGTACTTTCGGTTATAATATAAGAATAGTCGACCTAGCGCGTATTTATAGGTAGATAGTCCTCTAAATATTTAATTAATAGTATAAGTAACGCTAGAAATATATAGTAGGGGGTAGATAGAATACCGCGGATTATCTACTTTAGTTTTGCTATAGCCCTTATAAAGTAGACGAGGGTCGCTAATAGAGGCAACGCTCTTACTCTAGACGCTATAGCTAGGTGCCTAATAAATGCCTCTAAGCTAGGTAGCGCTACCTCTACGTTAGCAAGAGTTATATACTATTACTATTCGACGACTCTATTTATAAATCGCGCGAGGTAAATAATTATACTATAGCTAACCGGCTCGTGCGCGAGGCGCCTAAGCGCCTAAGCGCCTCTATATAGCTATTATCTAGGTCGAGAGTTAAAAGCATAATCGAGGCAAATATAGACGATATAAGATAGGCGAGAAGTTAATAAATAATAGACAGTCTATATAGCTAGTTATAGGCGAGACTCGAGTTATATAGATTAGTAAAGAGTAGGTCTATATATTATTCTACCGCGCTTAGCTATAACGTTACGTATACTATATTAAAACGCAGAACTTAGTATTAGCTATATTCTAAGTTACAAGGGGCGGTAAATAGGGATAAGGTTAGCTTTTTGAGATATACTTATACTAGCTATAGCTATATAAATAGATAATGGGGCCCGATAACCTAGTATCTGCCGCAGCCGGAGGTTAAGATGTCTAAACCTAGGTAAATATACTTAATACGTACTACCTAACTTAACGCCGGTAATACGTTAGTAAGAGGCCGCTCGCCGTTATCTTACTACCTATTACGATAAAGAGGAAGAAATAAAATATTAGAGGTAGCGTTTTATAATATCTAAATAGATATAGGCCGCCGTTAGCGGCATTGGGTATAGATAAGCCGCTAGCGTAAGGTATAGTCTCTATAGAGGCATTATCTTCCGATATACACTTGCTTTATATAGATAAATTTAAGGCCCCTAATAATATAACTTTGCTAGAGATACCGGTAACTTAAATATAACCTGGCGGCTCCTAGCCCTTTAACTATTATTATTTTGCGCCTTCCTTAACTTTAGTACTGCCTTAATTAACGCTAGTTCTCGCGGCACTTACTTAACTTTAACCGCCTCGAGCGGTTCGTCGCGTAGTCTATAGTCTAAAAATGCCTCTATATCCCTCTTAAAAGTATTATCAAGGCCTTCGCCGCTACTCGTTAGTATCTTATAGTAGACTATAAAATAGATAGGTATTCGTATTAATTTAGGTATCTAGTATATCTATAGCGTCCCTAATAGCCAGAGTACTAGTTATCTTAGCTATACGCGCTATCTTATCCTTAAAGATACCTTATAGGTATCGCGATGCTCGGCATGCCTATAAATTATAGAGAAGTCTAATTTTAATTATATATAGCCTAGGAGCCGGCCGCTCTATTTCCTAGAGATTAGTAATATATAATAAGTTATAGTACTGCCCTAGATTAGAGGTAGGTATCTAGCCAGAGCCTTCTATAAGACCTTTACGCCAGCGGCCCGCGTGCCTATTAGTATACTAGAGTAAGATCCTATAAGTTATCTACCCGCTAGAGCATAATATTAGAACTAAATACTAGAACTAAATGCCGGCTAGCGGCCGTTTTAAGCTAGGGTTTCTAACGACTATAGTTATATATAGGATAGATATCTATAGCTTAAGGGCAGATAAACGAGGCCTATATATTCCTTGCTTCGCTACTATATATAGAAGTATATATACTAAAGATACTTTATGCCCTATAGGTACTTTAAGCCGGGTAGTTATACCTCGTTATAGAATTATATTACTTAATATAGCGTTAACTATAAATAAACGAAATCTTACCTTTATCGATATACTTAAGCTTAAGGCGCGAGAAGAGGAAGCGTTAAGTAAGTATCTTTTCGCGCTACTATACCTTATACCGCGACTAAAATATATTTAGATAGTAACTATCGAAGCAAGGATAGTAATAGTATAGAAGTCGATAGCGAAGGGAACTTATACGACTTCGTATATAAAGACGAAGATACCGAAGAGCCGCCCTATATACTAGGATCGCGGACGTTACTATCTAGCATTAGTTCCTACCGAGAGGAATAGACCTATAGCAAGTACTATAACGCGCGGACTCGTATATATAGTAAGAGGCTACGGCGACCGTTAGCGTTAGATAGAGTAATCTATTATAATATAGTATTATACGATATAATAAGTTATGCTTCGTATTACTTATATCCTTATATATTTACTTTATGTCTAAAGAGAGTAATTCCTATAGTTAATAACTTTATATATAGCCTTAGGTCCCTCCGTAAAGAGATAGACTTATATAATAGGGCGGTTAAGGACTATACTATTAGCGCTGATACTAGCGGCTCTGGCGCTAGATTAGAGCGTTATAGCATACGCAGGGGCTCGAAAGATATAGCTAAGGGCTATCTAGGTAATATATAATATAATATAGATAACGATAATAATATACGCGAAGAAGACATAATTAAGAATATAGACTTAAACCGGCCGTTTCTATAGTCGAGACGCGGTATATATTAGGGACGGACTTTAAGTAGAGGCTGTATAACTATATAATAAGATAACTATTTAAGTATAAGAATATTATAGTATTAATACTCGGCGTTATATAACTTAGGTTTAGTATAGCAATAATCTTTAATATAGTTATTATATACTAGTCGACGATACTTATAGGACTAATATAAGTAGTACTACTAGGTATATAATTATAACGCCGCGCGGCGGTAGAATAGGTAAGATAATACTTATAATATTTACTAATATTCGCGTAAAGGGAATTATATTAGGCGAAATATATTTAGACTAGGCGATAAATATAGTATCTACCTTAGTCTACTTCGTAATAGCTAGATAGACTGCCTCCCCTATAGTTAGCTACGCTATTATAATATTTAGGACGCTTACTAATAGTTATAGGCTATGTTTTTACGAGCTAGTAATTATAGGCAGCGGTATAGCGAGGATACGATAGGATAATTAGCGCGATTAATTTCTAGTCTAGATATAGGGGTATAGTATAGAGACGACTAAAGGCCTAGTAGCTAAAGACGCTAAAGTAATATAGTAGATATAAAAAGGTAATAGATAGCTATTACTAGTACTAAATGCTTAATATAGGAAGTAGCTAACCTTATAGTAAGCCTCTTAGTAATATATATATAAGGCTATAATACCCTATACTAATTCGAAAGGCTATTACTAAAAACCTAGCTATTACTAACTTCCTTAAAGTTACTCTCCTCGCTATATTCTTTTTTAATTATCTCTATTACTATAGGGGCATTTATCGTTTTTTATCCGCTACTTATAGTACGCTAGTAAGATAGATCTAATATCTACGGACGATATATACTTATATAGATATATAGGAATCGTATATAACTTATTCTATTATACTAGCTATATAAAGAAGACTAGTTTTTTAGGGGGTATAGTAAGAGTTAATTAATAGGGTTTACTAGTATTTAGCTTAACTATTATTTCTATATTATTCCTAATAGACTATAATAGTAATAGCTATATAAGGCAGTATAAGGCGGCAGGAGGTAACTCTTATTAATCTATTCTAGTAGTATTATAATATATATAAGTATAAACCGCTAATTATAGGCAAGTACTATAATCCCGGTACTATTACCGCCTTTCCTAGTCGAGTAGCTATTTATAGCTTCTTTAGTATACTATAGCCTATATATAGCGACTAATCGGAAAGCGCGAGGGTAAAGGACTAGTTTTAGTCTTCTACTCTCTCCTATACCTCGCGCGATCCTAGCTACGTAGGTACAGGGGTTATAGCATTATTATAGTACCGTAAGTAGACTCGCTAAGGGTAAGCGCTTAGGCGATGACTATAATAGTAAGGCGGCTATAGAACTAAGTATAAATATCGATATCTACGCCCTTATACCTATCTCTTGCTTTCTCTTCCTTCCTTAGGGTTATTAAGGAGCCTATACCCTACGAGGAGCTTTTATACCCTACTAGAGCTAGTGCCCTTTGGCCCTTATAGCTATCTATACGCTCGAGTACTATAAGGTACTAAGGCACCTCGCTAGAGCTAAAGGCGCTTTAGCTCTATATTAAGTAAGGTACCTCTATACCTTACTAAAGCCTAGAAGTACTTTAGCCCTTAAGACGGTCTAAGGAGTTCATGCCCTACGAGAAGCTACTATACCTTACTATACTTATACCCTATAGCCTAGGATATTATACCTTTCGAGGAGCTATTATACCCTACTAGCGCTTATACCTAGCTTCCGGTAAGTATACTAAATATTACCTAGAGAGTAGTAAGACGACGTAGTAGACCTTTACATAGTATCTAGTATTAGTAGCTACGATACTTATCTCTAGTAGCTACGTAGCGTTATCGGGAGAGGAAGAGTAGCTATAGATAACTTAATATCGCGGCGCTAAATTTACTACTAACCTCGCTACCTATTACTAGGGAGACGTATCGTCGGTAAAGCTAATATACTACTAAATATAGTAAGATTAATTTAGTAGCTAGAGCGATCTCTAGCTTAATAGGAGCTAGTAGAGCTCTTACTATAGTATTAGTAATAATATAGTAATCTATCGGAGGGTAGAAATAGTTATCCTAATAGCGCTATTAGCGTTATTAACTTAAAAAAGCAGGAATTATAATTAATTATATAGGATCTTTACTAAAGTAGACTACTAATAACGTGCTTTAATATTACTATATTTATATTATTACGCGTAGATTTCTAACTTTTTTTAGTCTATAATATTATAGCTAATACCGCCTAACTGCCCCTCTATAATAGTAGCTATAGCGGCCGCGATTTAGTTACTAACTATCGACTAATATAGAGGCTATATATATCCGCGGTATCTTTATAGATAACCTAGCATAACTATAGGGAGTAAAACATATATAACTATAAATATAGGCTATCGAGACGCTATAGGTATATTAGTCCTTACGATAAGTATACCCTATCGCGATAACTTATAGCCGCCTTTAACTATATTATTTAAAAAGGGAGGCTAGGGGCTTAGTTTTAGTTATAGGGGTAAATTTTTAGGAGCTAGTAGATAAGTTATAATAGGGATTGTCCTCTTCTTACCTAGGGCCTATATCTAGGGTACGCCCCTAGCGGGATAAGCAGCTATAGGTAGTAGTTACCCTACGAAGCATTATATAATTTATTTCAGAGTCGCTTATAGTAACTTATAGCTATAGCTCCTTCTAGGGGCGCTAGGAACTAGATAATATACTAGCGTAAGGTTCGCTAATAATATAGGCTACTATAGATATCTAGTCTATCTACCTACCTTCCTAGATATATATCTATATAGTCTACTAAAATATAGTAATATAATAGAAATAGTAGATATTTATAAATAAGCCCCCTATCTACCCCTTTTACCCCCTTCGCCCTATATACTAGTATCTAGAAATGTCTAGAATATATCCTTTATTCTAATCTTCTAGGATACCCTTTCCTAGTAATAGTCCTAGCTAGATAAGTAGATAGGTTATAAGATCTTGCTAGTAGTATATCGATCTTATAAAGTATATATAACGAGGTATAGGTATGCGCTAAAGTAGCTCTTATTAATGATCTACTGCCTTGCCTACTTCTAGAATTATATCTATATCCGTAATCTACTTATTAAGAACCGGGCGACGCGGTAGCGTAAGGGGTAGCTATAGTAGCGTTAATAAACTATTTTTAGCTATAGCTAGATATCTAAAATACCCTATCCGCGTATAGAAGTAGCTAGGTATGCCTATACTACTTCTTTTATATACGGAGCTTAAACTAGAAAGGAGTATATAAATAACGGCAGCTTCGGGCCGTCTATAACGCCCTCAATCGGCTTAACCACAGGGACGATAAGCGCGTAGCGTTTATCGACCCTCGTAGTATTCTACTTCTCGGGGATACCGAGGTTAAGGTATTTTAACGCAGCGACTACTACTACGATATCTTTAATCTATTCTTCTCCTTAATTAGCTTAGGTAAATATAAATAGAATACCTTAACTAATCTATATAGAAGTATATCGGTCCGTTAAATAAATAGTATCCTTAGCTTTATCCTTAAAGTTACTGCTATATACGCGTATCGTATTAACTAGATTAAACTTATAAAGGAACTTTAGATATACGATTTTATTAGAGTAGGTAGCCGTCTATAAATATAGTACTAGGCGAGGATAAGTAATTAGCTAATAACCTTCTAGTATAGGCTACTATAGGTCTTATATATAGATACCGTTTAGTATCCGCGTTCTTAAGTACTATCCCCCTATAAGGTATAACGTTATTAGATATAAAAGTAATTATATAAGGTAGTAGCTTGCTCTAGGAGCTTATAGGCGTATAAAGTCTCGCGTAATTAAGGTCTATGAACTCCCGATTGCTTTTAAGTAGCTATAGAATTAGTATATATACCTAGACTTCTAGGCCCGGTTATAAAAGTAGTAACTTAACCCTAGGATCTAAACTTATATACGCTCCGTATTTATTATCTCCTATTATATTATGCTACTTTAGATGATATACGTCTATTATTAAGTTCTTAGCGGGGAGCACCTAGTTGATAATAGCATAGCAGAGGCCGCGTGCTTGACTGAGCCAACCCTACAAGGGGTCATAGTCATCCGCAAGCCGAGAACGCAGCTTCTCAATGAGCTGGTGTTTCTGCGAGTCCACAGAGCCTGCAGACCGCCTATGTGGCTGCTGTAGCCGGCGGACTGGCGGACCTATGAAAGGCTAGAGCCTACAGACCGCCTAGATAGCTAGTGCAGCCGGCGGACCGACTTTTCAGCTGCTTGCGGACCGGCGGACTAACTAACGGACCGATAGAAGAAAACCAGCTATATAAAGAGCCGATATTCCCGCCTAGATAGAAGGAGATAAGCAATTCAACCACCGTCTATAGCTATCTTCTAGCTGCCCTTTGTGCCTCTCTCGAACAGAGACCTTATTCCTACCTTTTGCTGCCTTTATCCCTATTATTTACACTTTCCCCCACGCATCGTCTTGGCGACATTTTCTCTAAAACTTCAACATCAGATAAATTAAACCTATCATTGCACCTCGGAGGAGACTACATCGACCTCACTCATCTTACATACAACCTGTGATTGCTTCAATATCATGCCTGAAGGCCGCGAGTCCCCTTCTCCCGAACGCCAGACTGGTGCCCAGCGACACGACCCCATGGGTTCCGGTCAGGGGCTGAAGAGCGAGAGTTCAGAGGACAAAAAAGAGTCGGCGCGGGCCGAGGTCGACCGGCTACCGTCAAATCCGAAGACGGAAATGGAAAAAAATGCGGAGAAGATACAATCTAAAAGCAAGGGTAACTAGAGGTCCATCGCAGTTGGAGAAATGGAGTCTGTGTCGGCTATTAGCATGTCCAATTTGACAATCGCCTCACCATGCCCACCAGGGCGTGCGAGTGCATACGCTCACTCCGAGGTCTGAGCACATATCGCACGTCCCAATCCGCAGACCTACGCCTGCCACGCACTTGCCGTCGTGCGGCATCGAAGTTTGCGTCGCCATGAACTAGTATCCACCATGTACAAGTCCGCAGTCATGGCATATGACTCGGAGCGGCTTTGGGTAATGCTAGCGTTGAAGTCGAGGTTGGCTGCTTTCGCAGCGACACCATGAGGCAGAGGCAAGATAAGGCTCTGGTGCTGGCTGCTGGTGTCATGCGGCAGATGTTCTTTCGGTAGTTTCCATCGTTTTCTCCTAGATCTGACACAGCAAAGTGAGCTGATGCATCTTGACTCGACAAAGAGGGGTGGGTCAGGGCGCAAACTGAACCCGTGTGGTTAGAAACGTGCCAAGCCTAGCGATACATCCGCAACGGTGCATCATGACCTGAAGCTGCGCCAAGGCATCGCGGAGGTGTTCACATCCTGTTGGCAAGTCGTCGCCAACTCGAATCGTACGATGATCAAGTTGAAATTTGAAAGCCGGCAGCAGCGGCTGTCTTCGGTCTCGGAACCTGTCTCGTCTTTGATTCACCGTGTTTAGGCTATCAGGCAGAGCGAAGGCAGCAGAGGCACCTTGACGTGAACGGTTGGGATTAAGCTCAATGTTGCCGTTGGAGAGGGTCCATCATGACGGCACAGCCGCAAGTGTAGATTGTCTGTTGAATTGAATACACGCTCTTCTCAAGCCTGGCCATCCAGCCTCGGCCGCGGTTTGCCCTGAATCTCCTTGATCGTCCCCCTCGTTCTGGCGTTGTCCTCGAAACTGGCCTTGATCAACTCCACCACCTCTTCTACAGAAAAGTAAAGACTCAGCTCGCTGTCGACCCACAGAAACCTCACCTCGTTGAGGTTGCTCTGCAGCACCTCACTGAGGTACTTGAGCCTCAACCAGTTCGGCGCATACTGCGCCGTCGCAGGAACCTCATTCTCCGTCGGCTGTGTAGCTCCTAATCTACTTGGAAGGAACAGATCGTCAAGCTCCGTGGCTGAAGCAATAAGTTTAGCAATGCTATATGCCTCCTCCTGTCCAATTGACGTCATATCGAGCACGTCGGTTATAAGCCTCGTGGCCAGCGCGTCCGCCAGAGAGCCTACCGCCTGAGACCAGACAGAGCGGGCGAGTATCGGTTCCCAAGTGGCGGCCATGGTCCTGATTCGGGAGGTTCCAGCCTCAACTGCTGCTTCCATCTCGTCCTGCTGAATGAGGCTCTGTGAGCCGCCGAGAAGATCCTGCAAGACTGTCTTCTGTATGCTCATTTCATTCCCGTAGCTGCGGTTTGCGAAACTCTTCAGTGTCTTGACGTCATTGTCCAAACGTAGCATGTTGCGAGCTCGTGGTGACAAGTCCTCTCGTTGCTTCCATGCAGATGAGAACTCGGACAGACTTTCAGCAATATACATTGCGTCGTTGTATAGAAACCTAAAGTAAACGTCAGCCTTGACTCTATGCATAGCAGTTGAACCCGATCAAACTGACATGTTACCCCCTACATCCAGGGAATAGAAGTATGGCGAGATGGCTCTGAACAACGCTAGAGCAAAGGTCGGCAAGCTGAAGAGTCCTGCCGCAGTTGAAGAGACCAGCTCGTACTCATGGCTATCCTTTGTTAGGATTGCGCCGTCTTCCAAGATGGCAAAGATGAGTTCGAGTACGGGTTCAGGCATAGAAGAGATGCTGTACGTCTCTTTGAGAACAAGCTCCCTCGTCCCTTCTTTTCGAGTCTTGCCGGCTGCATGTTTGTGCCCTTTCTCCTGAACCACAGCTGGCCCAACAGTAGCGTCGTCCGTATCGCCCCAACCCCATGCATCTGCATTATCGTCCTCCTCCTGAGCTGCTGCGGCAGCAATGGCCTCCACGGGGGGCTTTGCGGCGGCACCATCGTCGTCCCAGCCCCAAGCTTCCACGCCGTCGTCTTCGGTGCCACCTGGTTGGGGCTGGATTTCGGGTTGTGGCTGCGAAGGCTCTTCGCCTTGCTCCTCTTTATCGTCATCCCAGGCATCGCCCCAGTCCTCTCCCCAATCGTTGGTATCGGCTGCTGCACCAGCGCCCGTAGTGGCAAGCTCCTTGCCCTCAGAAAGGGACACCATCTGCTTTTCAACCTTTTCGACTTGCTTAGGTTTCCCAATGCCTCTGGTCAGATTTGTACGGACAGTGTCGAGCGCGTTCTCCCTGCACTTTTCAAGCCATATCGTGGGTGCTTTGCTGGCCCACTCCGTGAGCTGGTCAAAGCCGATGTATCCGCCCTCTTGTAGAGCCGTGCAGAAAGTTCTTGTACGTTGGACCCTTGCCTGAAAATTTGCCATGTCTGTCAGAGACGAAGGCACGGCCGGGGTGAGCCATTGCTGGATGAGTCTCGGCACGACGTCGCCCATCATGACTTTGGAAAGGGATTGGAGGAGGTCCGACGGCAGCTTGCGGGCGACGAAAACGAATATGGTTTCCAGATCCGACAGGAGGGCGTCGATGGAAGAATCAGCTTGACCTTGGAGTTCCAACTCATTGGCTTCAGCCTTGACGGCAGGCAGGGTGGATTTCGAGATGTCCATGCGAGGAGACACTACTGCCGCGTTTAGGTTGCGCCAAAGCTGCTCCATACGCTCGTCCACCTCTTTGTACGCTTTTAGTCCGACTACAGCGTCGGGCAGGTTCATGTTCTCATCTGATTAAATTAGTACGTCTTGCCAGAAGCATGATCGCGGCGTTGGGTCCTCACCGTCGAGAGACTCGTAGATGGCAACTTTGCCAGCTTCAACATCGATTCGAACTAGTGCTTTCCATACATGGTCAAACACCTCGTGGACATCCGACTTGAGTTCGAAGGATCTCAAGTCCAAGAGTCTCATTACTCGGCACGATTTGCTCACACCGACTTCATCGATGGCAGCCCACGACTCTAGAGGTTCAATGTCAGCATGATTGGAGCCAAACAACACGTGTTGGACAAGCACCCACGTTCCAATAGCCGCAGCGAGTCGAGAATGCGCCGCTCGTTTCTCGCCGTTCCGACGTCGCTCAGCAGCTGGTTCACGTGCTTTACCTTGCGGAGGACAACGTGTACCTGCTGGCTGTATTGTACCTCGCGATTGAGGAAGTCGACCTTCGCTTCAGCATCTTCTATAGCCTCGCCGGAGACGTCGGGTGCTTCTGATTGTCGTACGATTTCGTTGGCCATGGTCTTGGAGCGGATGATGTCCTCCTGGAGTGTCTTGGCGTTCTTGACCCAGGAGCTGACACTGTCCCTCGTCTCCTCGTTGATGGTGTGGATTTGGGTCTGCGAGACGATGAGCATCTGCGCGGGCCTTGCGCGCCTGTATGTCCACGTACCTCGAGCTCCGTTTTGGTCCTTTCCAGCGCGTCGACTGTCGGCTGCAGGTCGGTCTCGGACACGGGTGGCAGCTCGGCAATGTCCTCGGGGAACACGCCATCGAGAGAGAAGGAAACGATGGCATGTCGAAGCTGCCCAGAGTTCGTCGCCGTCGCCATGGTTCGCGATGGTGCTGGGGCAGCAACGTTACGATCCTAGGTGACGGGCGAGACGGCTGGTCACCGATGCAGGGAATCGACGAGCCGGCCGAGTAGCGATGACATGGATTGGCAAGATGGGTTCGTCGTGAAGGCGCTCTGCTTGCATCGCAGCGTGCAGCTGGCGTGCGTACGATGAGGGGTGCGGCGAGTCAATTCGTTGTGCTCGCCCGAGCTCGCGTAGAATGATGGAAGCTCCAAGCTGTCCACTGTCTAGCTTGCTGAGGTCATACCTTGCTTGGCTTCTCAGGGTTGCGTGTCTTGGCGCCACCAAAGCCTCAGGTCAGCAGGTCTAGGGTAGGTTGGCGAGAGCAGGGGCCCCCACTTGGCTCTGGTCCAGCGCTTCGGCGGCCACTGGCCCCCCACCAGTGGTAGAGGGGTCCAGGTCTTGGTATTGTTCCGATCAACGACTGCTGTATTGTTCAGCGTCACCAGTGCACTTATCTCCTCGTCACCGCTGTCCTGCCTAGGCCGGCCTACTGACATCGCCCTCGTCTGCTTCTCCCATTGGCCTTTTTGCACCGTCTATTAACCCTTCGCTTCATCCACCTCGAGAATCTGCTGTCGTCGGCGGGCGCCGGAAAAAAAGCTTCATAGCGGGGTAGTGGCGTCGTTCACTGTTCTGGTTCCTGAACAAGCCATCGTCCCGTCTCAACCCCATCAAGCGACCGCAGCAACGCCGTATTTGTCCTCAGTCGAGGAAGATACGCATCTCGGACCTCACCGTCTCTTGCCGGTCGGGCAATTGGGCTCCTGCGATTCGCCCAACTCGGTCCTCTTGGTGAGTGCCCCTCTACTGTCTCTCATCACCACAACCTCACCCATGCCATGTGCATATGCCCGCATGCCCCCGATTGCTCCGTGAACCGAGCGGTACTCCTTCTTCATCGTCTGCCAGACGCCTCATAACGTAGCGTTGCTTTAAAAGCCGGCGGTTCTCTTGATTCCTTGACAAAACGTCTTCTTAGTCCTTTCCCCGTCATCATTGTCCGTTGACCACGCCCGCAGATTATCTTGGGCGGTTCCGCACCCCTTCTAGCTGCCCAACATGACCTCCCAAACATCCAAGCAAGGCTTTCGCAAAATCCAGAGCTTCAAAACAGACTACGCTCCTTGCACAATCACGCAGTATGTCTCCGAACGCAGCGGAATGCAGGTCGTTGTCGCCGACCGACAAGGCCCCAAGATCAATGGCTACTTCACCCTCGCCACAGAGATCTTTGACGATTCAGGCGCTCCGCACACCTTGGAGCACCTGATTTTCATGGGCTCCAAGAGCTACCAGTACAAGGGTCTGCTGGATAAGCTCTCCTCGCGCGCCTACTCTGGCACCAATGCTTGGACGGCCACCGACCACACGGCCTACACTCTCGAGACTGCCGGCTGGGATGGTTTCGCCCAGGTTCTGCCCGTCTACCTGGAACACATCATCTTGCCGACCATTACGGATGAAGCCATCGTTACCGAGGTGTGGCACATTGACGGAGAGGGCAACGATGCTGGCGTCGTCTACTCTGAGATGCAAGCTGTGCAATCTCGCAGCCCAGAGATCATGGATCTCAAGGCTCGCCGTTTGATCTACCCGGAAGACGTCGGATTTCGCTACGAGACTGGCGGCATGACAGAGGCCCTGCGTGTGCTTACTCCGGAGCGCATCCGCCAGTTCCATCGGGACATGTACCAGCCGCAAAACCTGTGCCTCGTCATTGTTGGAGAGACGGATCATGAAAACTTGCTTCACATCCTGGGTGAGTTTGAGGAGAGCATAAAGGATGACATTCCAGCTCTCGATACCACTTTCCAACGGTATGTCATCCAGTCTATTCGATGCCCTTACGAGCAATGTTGCTAACGGGAATCTCTCAGGCCGTGGATTGACTCCACTCAGCCCCCTGCTATGAAAGAGACCATCATCACCACCGCCGAGTTTCCCGAGGAAGACGAGTCCGTCGGCGAGATTCTGGTTGGTTTCTTCGGGCCAAACTGTGTTGACCTCATCGCAACTTCGGCCCTGAATGTCTTATTGACGTATCTCTGCGGTTCGTCCGTCTCCATTCTCGAGAATGTGCTCGTAGAGCGCGAGGAGTTGGCCAGTTCCATCACCCACTGGTGGGAGTCTCGGCCCAATTCCGTCATATGGCTCCAGCCCACCGGCGTAGCAACCGAGAAGCTTGAGTTTGTTGAGAAGCGGCTATTCGAAGTCCTCAAGGAGGTGGCATCTAAGCCTCTGGATATGGAGTACATGAAAGAATGCATTCTCAGAGAGAAGCGCCAGGTTAAGTTTCACGCCGAGAGTTCGGAGTCCTTTTACGCCACCAACATCATCACGGATTATCTTTTTGGAAAGCGAGATGGATCAACTCTCAAAGACCTCGAGACCCTGAGCGAATACGACGCTCTCGAGAAGTGGACTGACGAGGAGTGGCGCCAATTTTTGAGAAAGTGGATGGCAGATGCCCACCATATTTCTGTTCTCGGCAAGCCCTCTCTGAAGCTTGCTGCCAAGATGAAGGCCGACGAAGAAGCCCGGATAGCCAAGCGCAAGGAAGAGCTGGGCACTGAAGGCTTGGAAAAGCTGGCAAAGCGGCTCGAAGACGCCAAGAAGAAGAACGATGAGCCCATTCCAGCAGAAACCATCGATCGCTGGACTGTTCCCGGAACGGAGTCTATCCACTTCATCGAGTCGGACACCGCGCGCTCCGGTCGCGGACGAGCTGTCGGTGTCGGCAACGGATCTGCCCAGAAGCTGATCGACGCGGCGTCTGATAGCAAGCTTCCCATGTTCATTCAGTTCGAGGACGTACCGACCAACTTCGTTCACATCACCATGCACGTTGGGACATCAGTGGTACCAGTCGAACTCAAACCTTTGATGCCCATCTTTAGCGACAACTTTTTCAACACGCACATTATGCGCGATGGCAAGCTCGTCAACTTTGAGCAAGTGGTCATGGAGCTCGAGAGAGACAGCGTCAGCTATGGCATTGGCTCATCGCGCTCTCTCGGCGACCCAGACGGCTTCATGATCCAGTTCCAAGTTGAGCCGGACAAGTATGCCGCGGCAGTCAACTGGTTCCGTACCATGATGTTCGACTCGGTCTTCGATCCCCAGCGACTCAAGGCTGCCGTGACGAAGGCTTTGGCTGATATCCCTGAGGGCAAGCGTGACGGACGCGGCATGGCGAGCGAGGTGGACACAGCGATTCATATGGAAAAGTCCTCGCTAGCCGTTGCCAAGCGTGTCCTCGTCCGAGCCGTCTATCTCAAGCGCCTCAAGAAGCTCCTGAAGAGCGAGCCGGAAAAGGTCGTGGCTTGGTTTGACACTATTCGATCCTCGCTGTTCACCTTCCAGAACATGCGCTTGCTGGTTACCGCAAACCTCAAGACTCTGTCAGACCCCATCACAACATGGGATTCCCTTGCCAAGATTCTGAAGCCGCAGGACGAAATGGTTCCCATCCCGAAGCTTGCGAGCTTACTCAATGACGAAGGACGCAACCCAGGCTCGGTCGGTGCCGTCGTCATCCCTATGACGACCCTCGACAGCTCGTACTCTGTCAGTTCGGCGCCGAGCATCACGTCTCTGGCCGATCCCAGATTCCCCGCCATCATGGTTTCGATTGGATACCTCGAGGCTGTTGAAGGCCCTCTCTGGAACGCGGTTCGAGGTGCAGGCTACGCATACGGGTCGTACTTTTCGCGCAGCGTCGATTCGGGCATCCTGTCGTACCGGATTTACCGTTCGCCAGACGTATACAAAGCCATCACAGCGTCGCATGATGCGATTCGCAAGATTGCCGAGGGTGAAGTTGAGGTCGACAGGCATCTGCTAGAGGGAACAATGAGTCAGATTGTCGTCATGTTCGCCGACGAGCAGTCCACGATGCCCAGCGCCGCGCAGCAGAACTTTGTCCAGGGCGTCGTCCGAGGCTTGTCCAAGGACTGGAATAAGGAGATTCTGCGGCGCGTCAGAGCCGTGACTGTGGACGAGATGAAGGCTGTGATGAAGGAGATGATTCTCCCTTGCTTCCAGCCAGGCAAGAGCAATGTTGTGGTAACGTGCGCCAAATTAATGGCAGAGGTATGTCACCTTGTTCTACGGCCCACTCATCCACATGCGGCTCACGCAAACTAACATCACTCAGGGGCTGGAAACCGGATTCAAGAACATGGGATACAAGGTGCAGACGCGCGAGCTGAGCCACTTTCACGACGACTATGGTCTGAAGACCGGCGATGACGATGACGAGGATGAGGAAGACGACGACGACGACGAGGAAGGTTCTGAGGGGTCCGACGAATGTGACGAGGATGGCGAGTTAGAGGAGGATGATTAGAGAATTCGACTCGGGTCGGATCGTGCTGCGGAAGACGCACTACACCAGAGTCGAGAGGTAGAATCGTGTAGACCTCGACAATAGACCTGACTCAGAGTGTGCGAGTATGTTTCTGCCACGCAGATATGAACGTGTCCTTTTATGCAAGAGAACACATCCTTCAACTTGCCCATCCAAGCTGCAAACCGTCTCTCAAATTTTATTGAAGGTATGTGTATGTATGCATACATAATGAGTTTCATCTTAGCCAGCCATATGGCCAACCATCTCGATTTATCAACGTCCACCGGCGCCTTGCCCGGTACCTTTTAAGCTTCTATAGATGCTTTCCAGCTCTTTTCCAATTCCTTGACTTCGCCTTGCGTCACCTCGCTTCTACAACTCATCCCTGCCAGTCGCCTTCACGGCGCCATCCGTGTCCTTGTCATTTTCGCTGGTGAGGGCCTCCTTGGGCTTCCAGTCGAGGGCCTTGAGGCGCTCCGACAGGTGGGGATGGGAGAAGTGGTAGCTGGCGTACATCCAGTCGGCGTCCATGGTGCTGAGGTTCTGAGCGTGGAGCTTGATGAGGGAGGCGGCGAGCTCAGAACGGTAGCCGAGGCCCTTTGCGAAGTCGTCGGCCTCGAACTCGAACTTGCGGGAGAGGATGTTGAGCAGCAGCTTAATGACGGTGTCCATGGGGGAGAGGGCGTCAGAGAAGAGGATGAAGCCGATTATGATGGGGTGCGTGTTGTGGAAGCCAAAGGCCGAGTAGAGGGATCGGTTGTTGATGAAGACAGAGAAGAGGCTGAAGACGTAGAGCAGGTGGGCCTGCAGGTATAACAGTCAGTAAGAACTAGTCGGGCAGCAGGTAGGAGATGTACGCACCTGAGAGATGCCAAACAGGCGAGTCGTGTGGCCCAGCTTCCAGTGGCCGAGCTCGTGGGCCAGAATGGCGATGATCTCCTCCGTCTCCGTCTTTTCAATCAACGTGTCGTAAATGACAATGTGCTTCTTCCAAGGGAGGCCGTAGAAATAGGCGTTGGAGTGGGCGCTGCGCTTGCTTCCATCAATGACGAAGAGCTCCTGCAGAGGAAACTTGTGGCTGGCGGCGAGCCCCTCGACCTTGGTCTTGAGCTCGCCGTCCTTAAGAGGCGAGAGCTTGTTGAAGAGCGGCTGGATGAAGATGGGGTACGCCGTGGTGATGAAGAGCTGCAGGCCAGCGGCAAAGACCCAGAGATAAAAGACGAACTGGGTGCCCGTCTTCTGGATGATCTTGAGGAACGCGGCGAGGATCGGGGGCATGAGGACAGCAGTGAGCAGGTTCGTCTTGATCATGTCGGTAATGAAGAGCTTGGGAGTCTGCTTGTTGAAGCCAAACTTCTCCTCGAGCACAAACGTGTTGTAGATGCGCGTGGGCAGGTTGAGCATCTGCTGCAGGACGATGAAGCTAAAGACGAAGACGATGGAGTGGCTGATCTCGCCCGAGAAGCGCGCGGGCGCCCACCTGAGCAGCAGGTCGCCGGTCCAGGACCACAGCTTGGGGAGCACATCGTACTGGATAAAGACGACGTTCTGGATCTGCGCCCAGAGGCCGCTGACAATCTCGAAGCGGGCCTTGGCGCGCCCGTAGGCCTGCGACTTGTCAAACGTCTCCTGCGAGACCTCCTTGGCGAGCACGGCGGGGGGCTTGGTCTGCTGCAGCACGCCGTACTGGCGGATGGTGAGGAACGACTCGAAGAGGTACTGGCCGACGGAGAAGCCGAGGATGAGCTTCTTCCACGGGAAGAGCGGGCGGTCGAGGAACCGGGAGAGGCGCTGGCGAGGCATCCAATGTCAGCACAACTGTCCACAACGGTCATGCTGCCGTCAAGCGCGACGACAGAACTACAAGGGAGCATCCCGATTGAAGCAGGCACATGAGAAAACGCAAAGAACGTACCTGGAGGAAGTCCATGATGGCAATGCCGATTGCGATTGCAACGGCTTCAAGGACTGGAGAGGCTGTCGCGTGTTGACAGCGGGGATGGAGTTGTAGGAGCTGAACTGCAGGCGATGCACAAGACAAGACAGGGTGTCCTTGTCTTATCGATGTGACGTGCACCGTCGCGGCTGAGCTACCTCCACAGTTAGTTGCTCGTACGCAATCATGCATATAATAATACGGGTGGAGACCAATGCGAGCCGTCACAAAAACTCGGCCCAACACTGCTACGATGGGCCACCCTAGACAGCAAGAAAACGACGCTGGTCTTCTTGAACCCACATGCTTTGGCTCTACAGAAATCAAAAGTCCATGGAGGGATTCCTTCTCAATTGTGAGGTAGTCCTGCATTTCCGAAAGCTTTGTCAAAGTGTCCGATGGACCGCAACCAACGAAACGCATCGACTCACATTGTGCCACGGATTCGTCATCCCACCGATGTAAAACGAGCAAGACAATATTGACGATGAATAGCACTGCAGCTACTGCTTCTGTGGTGATACCTCTGAAATAACGTACAACAACAGCCCACTCCCCCGCATCGCTCAGCGCGTTCCAAATAGAAGCACCAGCCCCTCAAACCTAGAACCGCCAGTGGATGCCAGTGAGCTCAACAAGACCCGCGTTCAGTTCGTCCAACTGCTGTCGCGTCATGTTGCGGATGTCGGGCCACGGGGTCCCCTCAGGCAAGATGGCCTTCATACGCTGCCGCAGCTCGAGAGACGGCATAGGCTCTTTCGCCTGGCGAAGCAGCACGTCCAGCATCGCGCGACCAACTGCCTCCATGTCAGCAGCCGCCCACCGTGCAGCTGCGGCCGCATGGTCGTAGCCCGTAGCACCAACCGTCAGCACCTTCAGAAAGGCCTCCTAGTGCCCGTTGGTTGCCGGCTGAGATGGCTGGGGTGGCCGCTCAGGTCCATACGTGACGGGTCGCCCCTGTTGCTCCGTCGGCTGAGGCTCTTCCTCTGTGTCGTCGTCGTCGTCGAACTCGCTAAGTTCTTCCTCCTCGCCCTCTTCAGAGTAGTCGCTCTCGTCACCCTCTCCTCCGCCTTGGCTGTTGGAGTAGCAGCTCTCGATCGTGTTCGCCAGACCCGGTGGCACCTTTCGCCCCTGCTGCTGCATCTGCTGGATGATACTCATAAGCTTCTCCGTCTTTTTGTCAGCAGACTCCAGCTTCTTCTTCCACTCTTGCCGCTCTTCCGCCATCCGAATGATGTTCGCAGCAGTGGCCTCCTTCTGTCGCTTCAACGCCTCGTTTTCCTTTTCGAGACGTTTGCCCTTCTTTGACATGTCCTCCATCTCCTTGCGGAAAGACAGAAACAAGTCGTTGCTGTTGTTAAGTGTATCCTCGACCTGTTAGGTGCAGCGTGTTAGCCATGAGTACGCCGCCTGCTGTCTGGGAACCAGGAATTGGAATCCCGCAATCGCTCACCTGCTTGAATTTGTCGACGTAAACGTTCAGTTGGTTGCGGAGCTCCGTTTCAGTCTTAGTAAAGGCCTGCACTTGCGCTTGAAGATGTCGTGCCTTGCTCGACTCCGTTTCGGCGTTCTTCTTTTCGCGCTCGTGTCGAGAAAGATGGTACTGCACTTCGAGTTCCTTGGTGCGCATGAGAGAATGAAAGTGCAGCTCTCGCAACTCATACTGCTCAATGAACGACTTGAAGCGAACTCGAAATCTAGTTTGGGTCAGTAAATTGTACTCATGGCAAAAACTTTGACCTCCTTACAATTCGTCCACTTCCATGTCCACAATCTGCTTTCGCGGAGTGTCCTTCTCTTCCTGGTAGCCCTCGAGCTTGGCGAGAAGAGCAGCGTATTTCTCGTCCCAAGCCGTGTTGTTGCGCTTCTGTGACGTCTGCAAATCCTTGTTCTCGTTCTGAGAATGACCGACGTCAGCACGCATCTTGCCTGGCCTCCCTTCCGGCGCGCATAGCGGCAGCCTACCTTCATCTTGTTGTTGTCCCTCTGAAGTTCTCGACATAGCTTCTCAAGCTTTTCTTTGAGTCCCACGGTTTTACTCAGCTCATGGCGGTTGGTATCGCGTTCCTTCTGGAGCGTGTCCCCACGCTTCTTGTTCTTCTGGTTCTCCTTCTCCAGCCGTCTCATATCAGCCAGAAGTTCGCTCGAACGCTTGGTCAAATGGTCAATCTTTTGCATATCGTCCATCTTGGCGACTTGTTGCATTAGGTCTCGATTGGCTCGTTTGACTTCCCGCTCTGCGTACACAAACACGTCAGCAGCTGCATGTTGAGGGCCATTAGCGCAATTGGCAGGGAGGAGACTCACCGATTTCGAGCTCCTGGTCCTTCTCTCCGGCGGCGTCCTGTTCCAACTGCGAGATGCGCGCCTGCAACAGCCGCGAGGCCTCTGTAGAATCCATGGCTTTCTTTCCCTTTGCTTTCTTGCCTATCACTGGGGGCGGGTGAGCATGGCTGTCGTGACCGTTGGTCAATGCAGTGTCCACTTGGCTAGAAGGCATTACGGTAGACTTGCGCTGACACGTCGGCTAGTCGTGAATGAGTATCGCATTCGGGGCGCCTGTCACATCAACAGTGTAGAGCAGGATCGTGGTCGATGAAGATTTTGGCAGCGGCTGATGCCTGGGGCCGTCGCGGCGGTTCGGCTGTCGTCTCCGAAGTTGTAGTCAAACTCAAGCGTGCCTTCGCAAGAGCAGCCGGGAGGCGAGGGCATAAGACGGCGGCAGACCTGCAGAAGGGCCGCGGTTAGCATGGGATGCTGTCATGAAACTGGGGGTGCGTCGTGCAGCCGAGCGCGGCTGTGTCGTCTCGAGAATGCGGGAACCTTACCGACAAAAGCAACCTCCAAGTCGCAGATGGGGGTCCACGGGATGAGTGACGGCTGTGCAACGAGCAGGTTTCGGCTGCCACAGCGTCGGTTGGCGCTGTCGACAAAGATCGCTGCTGCAATGAGGCGTTGGTGAGGTGTAGTTTTCAGCCTATCGTGGTAAGGCAAGGAAGGCTGTGCGTTAGTGGTGGACGAGCCCAGCCGGCCAAGCAGGCGCTGCAAAGGCAGTCCAGTGCTAGCATCTGGCACCCGGAACACCGGTAACCGTCAGGGTCTCCACCCCCTGTTGTTTGACTAATCGTGACATCGTCCATCGCGGCCCAGAAAATCGGTTCACGATTCCAGACCCGCATCCAATCCCTCGCACCTCGAGCGTTTGCTTCTGTCCGCCGCGCTCCCTTGTATTCTAATGTATTGCTAGTCCGTCCGTTCGTTCGCCCTCTTACCTTTGCCATGCTCCGAAACGCCGCCAACGCGGCCCGCAAGGCTGTGACGGAGCTCTCGCAGTATCCGAAGCCTGGCGACAAACTTCACGGCTTTACGCTTGTTCGCTCCAAGCATGTTCCCGAGCTCGAGCTGACTGCGCTGCATCTGCAACACGACAAGACCGGTGCCGACTACTTGCACATTGCGCGCGAGGACAGCAACAATGTCTTCTCCATCGGCTTCAAGACGAACCCGCCCGACGACACGGGCGTGCCGCACATCCTGGAACACACGACCCTCTGCGGGAGCAGCAAGTATCCCATACGAGACCCGTTCTTCAAGATGCTTCCTCGCACCTTGTCCAACTTTATGAACGCATTCACAGCCTCGGACCACACTTTCTATCCGTTTGCGACGACCAACGCCCAGGACTTTAAGAACCTCATGTCTGTCTACCTCGACTCGACGCTGCACCCGCTGCTCAAGCAGTCTGACTTCACGCAAGAGGGTTGGAGGATTGGACCCGAGAACCCCGCCGGCGAGACGGAGGAGAGCAAGAAGCTAGTGTTCAAGGGCGTCGTTTACAACGAGATGAAGGGCCAGATGTCCGATGCGGGCTATCTATACTACATCCGGTTCCAGGACCACATCTTCCCCGACATCAACAACTCCGGTGGCGACCCTCACAAGATCACCGATCTGACCTACGAGCAGTTGAAGAACTTCCATGCCGAACATTACCATCCGAGCAACTCAAAGCTCTTCACCTATGGGGACATGCCGCTGGCGGATCATTTGCAGGAGCTCAATGCTAGGCTGCAGGCGTTCGACAAGATTCGAGCAGACAAGGATATCCACCAACCCATCGAGCTGGATGGGCCGAGAGAAGTCACTCTCTATGGGCCCCTCGATCCTTTGGTCGACGCCGACCGACAGTATAAAACATCTGTATCTTGGATTACAGGCGATACGACCAACGTACTAGAGTCCTTCTCGATGGCTCTGCTGTCAACTCTTTTGATGGATGGCTATGGTTCGCCCCTGTATCGCGGTCTCGTGGAAGCCGGCATGGGTGCGGATTGGAGTCCGAACGCGGGATATGACAGCTCAGCCATTCGCGGCATCTTCTCGATTGGCCTGACCGGCGTCCAGGAGGCAGACGTGCCCAAACTCAAGGGCCGCATCCAGGAGATTTTGCGACAGGCTCGGGACAATGGCTTCGACAAGACCAAGATCGATGGCGCACTGCACCAACTGGAGCTCTCTCTCAAGTACAAGACTGCCAACTTCGGCTTCTCAATGCTCAACAGGCTGAAGCCGAGATGGTTCAACGGCACAGATCCCTTTGACTCGCTTGCTTGGAACGACACAATCGGCGCGTTCCAGACGAAGCTTGCGCAAGGCGGCTACCTGGAAGGTTTGGTCGACAAGTATCTGCTCAACGACAATACTCTGACGTTTACGATGGCGCCTTCGGCGGCTTACGGAGAAGAACTGGCCAAGGAGGAGCAAGACCGCCTGAAATCCAAAATTAGCGAGGCAGTACATAAGGCCGGCGGCGAGGACAAGGCTCGCGCTCAATTTGAGAAGCGAGAACAAGAGCTCCTGGTGGAGCAGAACAAGACGAACACAGAAGATCTCAGCTGTCTTCCTACGGTCCATGTCAAGGACATTCCCCGCTCAAAGGAACCAGTGATTCTGCGGGACGAAAAGATGAACGGAAGCCCCATCCAGTGGAGAGAGGCTCCGACCAATGGCCTGACGTACGTCCGTGCCATCAACACATTGGAGAACTTGCCCGATGACCTGCGGGAGTTGATACCATTGTTTACGGACAGCATCATGCGACTGGGCACCAAGGATATGAGTATGGAGCAGCTGGAGGATCTCATCAAGCTCAAGACTGGTGGCGTTTCGGTTGGATACCACTCCACGCCGTCACCAACAGACTTTCACCAGTCTACCGAGGGGATCATCTTCACCGGCATGGCTCTTGATAGGAACGTGCCCGTCATGTATGAGATTCTGCGAAAGTTGGTGTTGGAGACCAACTTCGACAGCCCTGAAGCTGCTTTAAGGATCCGACAATTGCTGCAGGCCTCCGCCGACGGCGTTGTCAACGACATTGCGTCGTCCGGCCACCGTTTTGCTGTTGGCTATTCCGAAGCCACCTTGACGCGCAGCGCTTGGCTGAGGCAGCAAGTCGCAGGCCTCTCCCAGGTGAAGCTTGTGACTAGGCTGGCTGGACGGCCCGAGTCCGACAAGCTGGAGGATGTCATCGACAAGCTGAAGCGGATCCAAGGCTTTGCATTGGCGGGCGACAACATGCGCACGGCTATCACCTGTGGCTCCGAGAGTGTGCAAGACAATTCAAACTCGCTGCAGAAGTTCATGGGCGGACTACCGACGGGAGTTACGAACACGAAAAACGCGGCGCCACAACGACTGCCTACGGATAGCAAGACATTCTTCCCCTTGCCGTATCAGGTGTACTATGGAGGCCTCTCGGTGCCGACTGTGTCGTATACGTCGCCCGACGGTGCACCGCTACAAATTCTCTCACAGTTGCTAACGCACAAGCACCTGCACCACGAAATTCGCGAAAAGGGGGGTGCCTATGGCGGTGGAGCGCTCTGCAAGCCGTTGGACGGGCTCTTCGGCTTCTACTCGTACCGAGACCCCAACCCGCAGAACACGTTGGGTATCATGCGCAATGCGGGCCACTGGGCTGCCAACAAAGAGTGGGCGGACCGAGACCTCGAGGAAGCCAAGATTTCGGTGTTCCAGAGCGTCGATGCTCCGCAAGCGGTGAACCAGGAGGGCATGGCCAGGTTTCTCTCAGGCATCTCGGAGGAGATGAAGCAGACGAAGAGGAAGCAGTTGTTGGACGTGACGAAGGAGCAAGTGAGGAACGCAGCGCAAAAGTACCTGGTGGAGACGATCGAGAAGGGAGAAGAGCGAGTAGCTTTTCTGGGCGAGAAACAGCCGTGGGTAGACGGCTCATGGAAGCTGCAAGAGATGAACGTGGCTGGCGCAGCCGCCGAGTAACAGTCCTGCAATGCTATCCGCGCGGCCGCTTGGAAAGGGTGATTGCAGCAACGACGGGGAATATCCGAACCTGCGATAGCGGCGACAACCAGGTATGTTACACTGGTGTACGATACGGAGGAACATGTACCTATACAGGAGGATGGCGGGCATATAGAAGACTCATCTCCCGAAAAAAGACGCATAGAGCTTACGAGTTACTTATTCCTTTCTGAGTACGGTGTTGGAGGCCTCAAGTGAGGGACGTTGTCCCACACCAATGGTAGGGATCACACGATGGACGCGTTCAGATACGATACATCTTTCTGCCGAGGGCTGCCATTGGCGCCCCTCTCTCTATGGCAGTAAGATCACAGAGCAACGCAAGAGAAAGTCGAGATGTTGGTCACGACCCTCTCGACGGAGGCGCTGCGGAGCGAAAGCACCAAGCGCTGAAGAGAGACTGGGGGCTTGGCGAAACATTGCTCGTTCTATCAGAGCCAGACTCCCTGAGCGTTGGATTACTGGACTAAAGAACAGAGTACATGCATGCGTGCGTGACGACTTTAGGTTCTGCTTGCTATAGGTGCGAGTTCTCGTGGCAGCTGGCAATGGTGAACCGCCGTTGTATCTGATACTGTAACTCGCAACCTCGCACATGCCGGGATTTGCGTGAATAAGTTTTGGCAGCGGTTGCTCGACGAAGTGTACTGTATGGAGAGGTGCGGGATGGCCAGCATGGACATGAGAATTGTGGAGAAATCATGGCCTCGCATACGAGTAATCCCATACGGCACATGTCGGAAACCAGTCCTGGGTACGGAGCCCGGAGGGATGGATTTAGAACTGTTTAGTAAAGTTCTAGGTCTGATTGCTGCACACGCGAATACACATGTATACGGACCACAGAAGAGGAGACCACTGTTTCCTCGTGCGCTGTAACCAATTGAGAAGATAGAAGAGAAATTGTAGAGCTCATGCAGGACAGGGGAGCGATGACGGCGGGTGACGCTGCGTGACGCTGCGCGAATTCTGATGGCGGTCGGGCAGGCCAGCCAGGTTGCAGGACGCTTCATGTCAGGGGGAGCTTGCTGCAGGTTCCTGTATGTAGCAAATACCCGAGATGACGGGTTAATGGTGGCAGAGCTGGCGTCGGTGACACAGGCATGGCATAAACGCTGAAGATGAGCCGTTTTCTCTCAAGGCAACATTGAGGGCATGAGCCTCAACAGGCTAAAAGAGGAGACGGGATATTCCCCACTCTCGTGTCTGGACGTCGCAGTGTGTATAGTTTCATATCGAGAGCTTCGACGGCAAGTGTTGAGGAAAGTAGAGCTACAATATGAGTTGTTTCTTTCATCGGCGCGGCAACGTCTCCCACGCGGACAACGCCCGAGTCGAGGCCGGTCGACTGCACTGCCCAGCGCGCATCGCCACGGCCGCTTTCAGCGCCTCTGTTGAGAATAACTCGTCATCACCTCAGAGCCGCATCTCCCGCTCGCCTCAACGCCATGCTCGCGGGTTTGGGAGGGGTTGCAGCGGTACTCGGAAACGCTGCCGCGCCGCAACTCGCGTCGATCGCTCACCACTCACGAGCCAGCCGACAACGGGTGACGAGGGGTGGAGAAGCAGTCGCGCGCTCTTGCTTGCGTGCGGGAGCGGGGAGGCCAAGGCGCCGGCCGCAAGGGCAGAAACGGGACTGGCTGGACTGAAGAAGTGCTTGCTCGAGAGGAGCGAAAAATTTGGTGTGGGGACTTTTTGTGTGGCGCCAGGATTGGAAGAAACCTAGGCGGCCAGGCCCACGCCCCTCCATCGTCACCGCAGCTTTGCACACAACCTACCTACCTTTCCCGTCTGCAAACAAACCAAACCTCTTTTCCCTCTGCGTGAGCAACAGCGGCAACAGCACCAGCAGCAGCACAAATCACGCACCTGTCGCAAGTTATAAAAGACTTGCTCAATCACCAGCCTCTGCTCGCCTCGACTTCGTCAGGGCCTGCTCTTTGGGACTTTGGACTCCCCAGGTGAGTTGATCCGCCCGCTGCGACTCTCCCATCCTCCCTCTGCCCATCTCCGTCCGTGGAAGAACTGTGCTGCTGCGACGACGGCTGCTTGGGATGCTGCCGCTGCTTCAATTGCGTCCTCATCAACATCGCCAAGAGCCTTGCTGCTCGATGGATGCGCTCCCCTCGCTGCCCTCGCTGCCTCTCCAGGATGAGTCTGGTTTGCTAACAATGCCCCGTCGCGCTCAACAGAGTTTCCACTCACCCTCACCATTCGACTGCCTTTGGTCTTGTCAAAGGCAACCGGCTTCGCCACGGCTTCCGAGGCCGTAACTTTCGTCAGTGACAAAGATTTCAGCCTTCGAAAGTCTTCCCACATCATCAACGCCATCCCTCCTCCTGCCGCTGCCGCGAGCTCCTAAGATCCTCGACGCTCTCTTGTCGCCCGACGACTCGGTCTATCAGCCCCCGCCCCCGTCGTTCGACGACTCCCGCCAGCTGCCGCATAGGAGGATCCCGGAGGTTCTTCCTCTCGCCGAGGAAGAGTCGAGGAGGCCTCGCCAGTCCATCGAGGGAACAGTCTGCTACTGCTTTCGACCGCCCTAGAACCCGCTGCAGCTCAAACTAGTTTTGAGCTCTTGATACACGTCTTATACAAACATATCCCTCGAGACTTGACGGTCAGGGACATGGTTATGGCAACGGCTGTCATCGACAACTACAATCAACATGTTAATCATGCTCATATGTTAATGAAGAAACCGCTTCTTGCGGACGCTCTTCACCAGCATCATGCCGTCATTGACCCCAAGCAGCTGATTGGCGAGGCTCTTCACCAGCGCGTGCAGGCCATCGACCACGAGATTTGCGAGCCGGGCGACGAGGATACCTTTTACGTCGCGGATCTCGGTGAGGTCTACAGGCAGCACATCCGCTGGAAGAAGGCCCTGCCCCGAATCAAACCATTTTATGGTGAGTCTTGACCCCTCGCGCGACATCTTGGGAGGTGCGTGGCTTCTAACGTGTACGCTTCGCAGCTGTCAAGTGCAACCCCGATGCTCAGGTCCTCCGCCTCCTGGCCGGACTGGGCGCGGGCTTCGATTGCGCCTCCAAGATGGAGATTGAGCAGGTACTGGCCATGGGCGCAAGCCCCGAGCGCATCATTTATGCGCAGCCCTGCAAGACAAACTCCTACGTCCGCTACGTCAAGGCCATGGGCGTCAAGCAGATGACCTTTGACAACGCCGATGAGCTTTACAAGATCGCAAAGCTCTACCCCGAGGCCGAGCTCTTCCTGCGCATCATGACGGACGACACTTCGAGCTTGTGCCGCCTCAGCATGAAGTTTGGCGCAGCCATGGACACGACCGAGGCACTGCTGGTGCTGGCCAAGAGCCTGGGACTCAATGTTGTTGGCGTTAGCTTCCACGTTGGCTCCGGCGCGTCTGACCCAATGGCCTTCTACAAGGCCGTCCGGGATGCCCACACCGTGTTCCAGCAGGGCCGTGAGCTTGGATACACCATGCGCACTCTCGACGTCGGCGGCGGCTTCTGCAGCGACACTTTTGAGCAGATGGCCGGCGTGCTCGACGGCGCCCTCGACGAGTTCTTCCCTGCGGGTTGCAACATCGACATCATTGCTGAGCCGGGCCGCTACTTTGTGTCTGCAGCTTTCACCATCGCGTGCAACATCATTGCCCGTCGCACCGTCGAGGACCCCACTCTCGACGGAAAGGGGTACATGGTCTACGTCAACGATGGTGTCTACGGCAACTTCTCGAGCATCATGTTTGACCATCAGCAGCCCGTGGGCAAGATCCTGCGCCGCGCCGGCGAAACCTTGTACGACACGGCGGCTGCCAACCCCTGCGGCGCCGGCGAGGGCGTCGAATACTCGGTCTGGGGCCCGACGTGCGACGGCATCGACCGCATCAGCGAGAGCACGCGCTTCCACTCGGTGCTGGACGTCGGCGACTGGCTCTACTTTGAGGACATGGGCGCATATACCAAGTGCTCTGCGACGCAGTTCAACGGCTTCTCGAACGCCCACGACGTCATTTACGTCTGCAGCGAGCCTGGCGCACAGGCGCTGCTGGACCTCTGAGCCATCATAAATTCCGAGCCTTGCTGGGATTCAACTTTTGAATTTCGCTTCTATCGAGACAAAACTTACACAAAAGGAGGGCTGGTTTGAAGTAGACACGGTACATAACATATACATACGAACGGTACAGGCGGAAAAGGGGCTGCTGCGAGAAAAGTAGCTAGACAAATAATGCGAAGCACATATACCTGTACGCGATTTACTTGGAGTGAACGGTGATGCGTCCCACGATGACATGTATCTGCAGCCTCGCGTTGCTCAGCTTCACTCAGGGGTTGGTTTGAGAGCAATTCGATGTGCAAATGGTATCTTTAGTTTCAGAAGTGCTGAACAAAGGGATTGTAGGATTAGTACCGTCCGTACCTTACCTTACCTTACCGTACCTTAGGTGCTTGCAACCCTGCTACTGGGCACTGCTACGGAGTACTCATACTGCGTATAGCGGCCCAATGCGACCAGGCTGCTTTGCTGCCCCGCCAAAAACTTTTTTTCCCAGCTTCCCCTCGCCGTGTCATCAAGGAACCAGAGCACACCGCTTACTTGGAAGGGCGAGTGCTGAAGACGCACGTAACGTGCAATCGGCGCCGCAATGCGCAGAAAAATGTCAAAAAAAAAACATCGGGGTAGGTCTGTAGCAGAAGTATTCATCCAGTGACCAATTTCAGAAATTGAACGACTTCGAACACTGCTTTGCAGCATACCTGGAATTCGAGACGGAAAGAAACTGGCTGCCTCAGGCAGGCCATCTGCGCTAGGGCTGTGGCGCGGGGTCTCCCATCCAACAAACCCGCCACCTTTTCCGCTGCAATCTCTTCAGGATACCCCTCCAGATAGGTCTCCAATAAACAACTTCCGACTCTGTTACCTCGTCCACCCACCACCACCACCACCATCGTCCTTCCTCGCGCCGACAATCAACGCCGCACAAGCAAAACCACCGTCACAATGGGTTTCACCGACTTCCTCACCGATGCTGGCCTTGGCCGTGAGTCTGCCCTCTTGTGATCCGTCCCACGGGAGGGGATCTGAACCGAGGAGTCGTCGCATTTGAGCGTCGACCCCGCGAAAATTATTTTTGGCTGACGAGGCGATGCAGTCCTGAACAACTGGGTGGCCACCCGCTCCTACATCACTGGGTAAGAAACTCTCCCTTCGCATAGGCTTGCGAGAAGCAAAAAACTTCATACAGCCGCTGCCCGTTGTTTCCCCCTTATCGTGATGATTCCCATGGTCCGTGTTCCTGAGCAGCCTCAAGACCTGCATACGATTACACAACCCGGCACATTGTGCACTTCTGACCGCTCCGTCGCCGCTTTATTCGCCTTTCTTGACGGCTCTTCGCCCGTTACCTGTCATCGTACAGCGCCGCTGACAGGTCCTGCGTAACAGCTACTCCGCCACCCAGGCCGATGTCGCCTGCTTCAAGGCCCTCAAGTCCAGCCCCGACGCTGAGAAGTACCCCCACGCCGCCCGCTGGTACACGCACATTGCCACATTCGAGGACGATTTCAGCAGCCTGTCCGGCGATGCCAGCAAGCCCTACACCATCTACGGCCCCGAGGTCGCCGAGGTGACCCTCAACCCGGCCAAGGCTCCCGCTGCCGCCGAGGAGGATGATGATGATGTCGACCTGTTCGGCAGCGACGATGAGGAGGAGGATGCCGAGGCCGCCAGAGTCCGTGAGGAGCGCCTGGCTGAGTACCGCAAGAAGAAGGAGGGCAAGCCCAAGCCCGCCGCCAAGTCGGTTGTCACCATGGATGTCAAGCCCTGGGGTATGTTTCCCCTTTCGCTCACCCCTCGGCGTGGCCCCACCATTGCATCCGATGACGGGTTGGCACAGGACGAGCACCTTGAGAACAAGCTTATACTGATGCGAACTCTTTAGATGACGAGACCGACATGGTCGCCCTCGAGGCTGCCGTCCGTGGCATCGAGAAGGATGGTCTGGTCTGGGGTGCCTCCAAGCTCGTTGCCGTCGGCTTCGGCATCAGGAAGCTGCAGATCAACCTGGTCGTTGAGGACGACAAGATCTCCCTGGAGGAGCTCTCCGAGGAGATCGCCGAGTTCGAGGACTACGTCCAGTCCTCCGACGTCGTCGCCATGCAGAAGCTGTAAGCCGGCTGCGCGCCCGACAAACACATAAACCAACAAACCCGCAATATATGAGAAAAAGCTATGCGAGGTTTCTGTTGCCCGCGCCACCCCGTGCCACGAGACATTTTGATATCACGAGTTAATGGAGGAACGCAAAATTGGGGAGAGGACAACGACAAGAAAAGGGCACCAATCGACTTTTTCTTATACTTTTTCTTCCGGCCCTCTGCTCCCACTGTGAAACGTGACGTCCATGGCTAAAGGTTTGGAGGGCTCTGGCACGGGCATGGATTCTCGACTGAAAAGTTTACGACCATAGACAGAACCATTGTGACATGAAATGTAGGCTCTTTCTCCTTCTCTGCTTCAGCCTATTGAGTTCCTGCTTCCGCCGCTTTGACGTGATGAGGGTGTCTACTTGAGGGCTGCTTCCATGGCCATCTGGCAACTTGAGGACTTCGACGAGATGCATCCATAACGAGGCCAGGACAATTCGGGACCACCGCGAACAGAATGTTAGAATGACAAAGGTGTAGTATTGGTAACTCTAAAAAGTGGCTTCGCCTAGAGGCCTGATAGCACAGCTAGTGAACAATACCGCCACTCCGTTCCCCCGTGGCTTTTGTCCGTCCAACGCCAAGGTGATACATGAGCTCCATGACTGTAATGTCTTGCCTTCTTTCCATACCGTCCATCACTCCGTCACTCCTTGCTGCCCTAAACTGACATGTTGCTGCACTCTAACAGATGAAAAGATGCGAAACCATCTATATCTCGTCTCACGTAAACGTCGAACCCCGTGCCGTGGAGTTCACGAGCCGCGGAAGAGGAATTGCATGTCCTCGGGAGTAAGGGATTCCATGGCTTTGTCGTCTGCGTTGACAGTCGAGTTGATCATGTTGGTCTTCTTTTCCTGGATCAGTACCATGCGACTCTCGACAGAGTCCTCGATGCACAGACGAGTAATGGTGCAGGGCCGTGTCTGGCCGATGCGGTGGCATCGGTCGGCAGACTGCCACTCGGCTGCTGGGTTCCACCATCTAAAGTATTGTCAGCATTGCGCACTTCATCACAGCTCAAGGGAAATGACATACGGGTCAACGATAAAGACTCTCGACGCCTCCGTGAGGTTGAGAGCCACACCACCCGCCTTGAGCGACACCAGGAAGCATTCCACATTCACATTGGTCATGAAGTGTTCAATCGAAGCCTGACGCTGCGCTGGCGTCATGCTGCCGTCCAACATGACGGTCGTAATGCCGGCTCGTCGCAAGCGCCACTCGATGAGCTGCAGCATCGTGGTAAATTGCGAGAAGATGATAGACTTGTGCGAGGCATTGTCGGAACGCAACTTGTGGAGCTCGTGCACGAGCAGCTCAATCTTGGACGAGGACGTCCAGTTCTCCATCTTGATGCGGTTGATGATGGAGCTCTTCTTCACCAGGTTCTCGTCCTGCTCTATCTCCGGTTGCTCGAGGTCAATGGACAGCGGAATGTGGCATCGCGGGCAGTCTGGTTCGTCCGTCGACCTGACATAGCTAGCCACGCAGGTGCGGCAAAAGTCATGCTTGCAGCGGCTGCGAACAGTGTCCTCAGCTGGCTCGTCACAGATGCAACAGACCAGCACGTTTTGGCCGCCCTCGGCATTCTTCTTCAAGATTAGGTCAGGGTGATCGGCGACCTGGCGCATCTGCATGATCAGACCAAAAATGTTTGCGTAGTTGTTCAGAAGCACACCCTGGGCCACATAGGTATCAAACTTGCGCTGGCCGTTGGTCATGATGCTGTTGGCGAAGTCGTTCTCCTCCTCGCCGAAGAATTGTCGGTCCACGTAGATTTCCTTGACCGGAAGCTCCATGGAATTGGTGTGATCCTTCTTGAGTCGCCGCAACATGATTCGATCCGTCATCAACCGCAGCTTTCGGAACGCCTCTCTTCCAGGTCCGAGATTGCCATACTTTTGTATCGGGTTGAGTAGCTCCTGGTTGAAGACGGAGACATGCTGCATGCTGGCGTGGTTGCAGCTAGTACACCGACTTTCCTCGTTTACTGACCACTCGAGTTGCGAGCAGGGGCACTGCTTGCAGAGGTAGGATGCAAAGGGCTTGACGTTGAGAAATCTGATCAGCGAGAAAAACTCTCCAATGCGGTTCTGAAGAGGTGTTCCGGTCAAGCACCAACGGAAGTCAGTCTTGAGAGCGAAACATGCCTTTGCAGTCATAGTAGTCCGCGTCTTGATGCAGTGAGCCTCATCCAGTATAATGCGATGGAAATGGATCGAATGTATTACACTCTTCTCCTTGTGTATTCCGTTCTTGCGCTTGAATCCCTTCTCTTGCTTTCGATACATTGACTCAAGACTGTTGTACGACATCATGATGACATCGTAAGTCTTGAGCTCTTTGACGGTGATGCCCTTGGCCTTTTGATTGGTACCGTGGAAGACGAAGGTCTTCAAAGTGCCGTCGGTGTAGGACTTTATCTCTGATTGCCACTGCATGAGGGCGACTGGGGGGACAAGAACCAGTGAGGGTTGCTTGGCGGGGTAGTCCGACATGATGAGAGAGACTGCCTGGATGGTCTTGCCAAGGCCCATTTCGTCGCCGAGGAGACCACCCTTCCACTCCAGCTTCTCCATTTCCTTCATCCAAGCAACACCCTCGAGCTGGAAAGGCTTGAGTTGTCGAGAAATACTCGGGGGCTGCTGGGCCATGCCGGCTTTCAGGACAGGCATATTTTCCAGATCACTCCACACCGTGAGTATCTCTGGGTGGTGGGTTTCCAAACGAGCACGCTCCTTCTTAAGGCGTCGATTGTTCCCACCTCGCCTGTAGGCACGGCGCGTGGCAGTGGCGCGCCTGATCGCAGTCTGGGTCCCCTCGTCGTCATCGTCATCGTCATCGTCATCTTCAAGTTCCGCATCACTAGTGGCGGTCGAACTAAGACCGGACGCTGAAGACACGACGGGAGTAAGATCCGACTCCGAGATCTCAATGAAGTTGACAGATTCATCGATGATATCCTCGTCCACTTCAGAATCAGCTGCCGACGCAGCACTCAGCTCCTTCTTGCTGTGAAGTCTCAGAGGCTTTCTGGCTGTAGTAAGTCGAGAATCAGACTTTCGTGGGATCTTTAGCACCGCCGGTCTAGCACGCAATGGTGCTTTTGCTGGCCGTTTGCCTCTCTTGACTGCACTGAGAGGCTCGTCCTCGCTGTCAGACCCGAAGACTTCGTCAAGGTTACTCAACTCGTCCGAATCGGCGAACGAGGCTTCGTCTTCCCATACACCAGGGTCCGAGGGTCCATCGGAGACAAATCCAGAACCGATGGCAATCTCAGCGTCCATATTGATGTCGGAGGCGAAACAGTCGTCGGAGTCAGGTATCACCTTGCTCCTCTTGGCGGGTGGTGCTTGTTGCATTGTCGATCCTGTGGAGGCTCGACCGCGCTTCTGTGCGGCAGAGGGACCACCCTTACGGGCAGAGCTGGTCTGCGGCATAGCAGCCGTGCCTGTCTTCGTGAACTCTTCATGCTGGAGGCGGCGGGCAGTCTGGGCATCAGGAGAGGTGTCGGAGAAATCATCATCGTCCATTTCCATGAGCTCGCCGGCATTGCGTTGAGGTCCAGCATTCAGAGAATAGATACTTGTCCGCAACGCTCGCTCACTATCTGGGGCCTGTTGATGAGTCCTTGCTGGGAGGCGTACTTCAAATGACGTGGCGGGCTTGGAAGACGCGGGTCCATCTGTCGCAACAGGAGTGGGCAATTTACTGGTGGCAGGCGTGGAGTACCCGCTGTCGGATGAGGCGTCCAAGGGTGTTGGTACCGACGAGACAGACTCGCTGCCTGTAACAGAGGCTTTGCTTGGTCTGCCGCGGGAGCTCTTGACGCTAGGAGGTGCTATTTCCGTAGGGGCAGGCGACGCAGTAGCGGACTGCAGCACAGAGGCACGCGAGGGCCTGCCCCTCGGCCTCTTGGCCGTCGTGGTGGAGTTGCTTGGAGCCCTCATTGCGTCAATGTTGTTACCATTTGTCGACTGCATCGGCCTCCCGGACGAGGTGGAGCGGGTCAGGCGTCGTGTCTCATTACTAGGTCCATTGACGGCGGCTATGTAAACAAATGTTAGCTAATAAGAATGAATGATCTGGAACTACCCAGAGTCGCTGCGTACAGAGTCTTTCCGATGTAGAGGTTGCTGCACCCTGGAGTGAACGCCGACCACGAGGCATCGTGGCTCCCAGGGTCCAATATCCCCTTGTATTAACGCCAATCCTGATCGTCCAAGGACGGACGGCGAAGATGTTGTTCGTAGAGAGGCTGCACTGAAAACTGCAATAACGCAAACTGAGCTCACAGCAGGCGCCACTCTATAGGCTGGATGAAAAATAAACAGCAGGGAGCGTTGGAGGAGAGAACTGAGTGGGCGCAGTCGCGCAGAACGATGGCCTCGTTTCAGTGAGTGTGCAAGGTGACTCAGTGAGTGGCGACAGCCCAGTTACTTCTCACGAGGGCCAGGTTTTGTTGCCGCCCCTGACGAGCAATTGCCAGGGCTCAATCTTGTGCGGACGCAGGCGATGGAGAGGCAAAGACGTGATGAATTGCACCGTGAAAGTGATGGGACGAAAAGTTGCCACTGCCGCTCCTTTTTCCTGCCGTCTCAGAAGGCGCCAATTCACAGTGCGTGCCAGCCGGCTTCAGGGCGATGCTCGCGTCTTCACTTAACACGAAAGCACGTGCGTGATAGAGAGACCGTGCAAATAAGTCTGAACACTGTAACGGGGATCCCGCGGTGGCGCACTTTGTACCAGGGACAGTGATTTTAGACAGTGCGCATTGGTTTGATTGAAAATTGTTCTCGATCACGTGACACCGTGTTAGCTCCGCGCCATGGCTGCGACACGCCGTACTTGGCACTGGGGACCCTGAAGTCCCTGAACACCCGTGAACGCCACCTTCTCCCTTCATCTCATCGTCCCGCTGCTTCGGAGTCTGTCGCTTCTGGCAAGCATTCCTCGTTGACGTTATATTGCCTGCTTCTCTCTGCCAAGCCCTAAAGCTCACCCCGAATCCGTGCCTTACTGGTGGGTGCTGGTGACGGAGACAATGTAAGTTGTCGCAGGCTCTGATGGCTTTCCGCGAATCGCTCGGCTGACAGTGACACTATTTCAAGGGCCCGTCAGAGGCAAACCCAGAACCAGAATCAGGATGGACGGCCTGTCCGCAACATCACTGGACCGTAAGCACATTGCCCGCCTACTGTCACTTCAGTTCTGACATCCGTGACTGTAGCCAATCGGCCTTGACAGACTTCCTTGCCGTAGGTCCAGTTCTTACTTCGCACAATTAGAATAGTCGCTGACAAGATCTATAGTCACACAACATCTCAGCTCGTCAGATCAGAGACGATGCGGATCTGCGCCGACAGCAAGCTGCGGCGCAGGCCGAGCAAAATGGCGAGGTCACAACTGTTCCTGCTGCCGAATCCAGTAGCGGCCTGAGGCGACAAAGTGGCGATGCCGCCGACGATGAAAAGAGCAAAAAGAAGGCCCGTGAGAAGAAGGCGATAGAGAAGATCAAGAACTCAAAGGCTTTCAAAAAGCGCAAGAAGAATGCCGACAACTCTGAGTCCGACGACGAAATCGCACGGGCGATATTCGAGTCGACCCACGCACCAATGCCAGGCCAGATGGAAAATTGTGAAATCTGCGGAAAGAGATTTACAGTCACTCCTTATTCCGTCGCTGGCCCCGATGGAGGTCTCCTATGTGCTCCTTGCGGGAAGGAACTTGCCAAAGAGAGGGAAGGAAACCAGCCCAAGAAGAAGCCGCGCAAACAGGCTGGCGGAGTCGGCTCGCGTCGTGCTATGCAAAGCCGCATCTTGGATGGCGATGTGGGCACGATGAGCCTGGCTACACTCTGTGTCCAAACCTTGGCTAAGAACGTCGACATGGCCGACAGTCTCGGCGACTTGCCAGACCACCTGATCGACAAAATCGCGAGAATGTTCTCGAAACGCAGGCTTCTGAAACCTGAGACGCTGCCTTTGTTTGCGCAACCGACAACCGAGACCCTTCGCATCTACGATGGCGCGAGACTAGGCGACCAGGACTTCATCCGCATCTTCCAAACTGCCTCTAATCTGCGAAGATTCAAAGCCCGATGTGCCATTCAATTCAAAGATGAGGTCATGGACTACCTTCTCTCTCGCGACATCGCCTTGGAAAGCTTCTATCTTCACGGCGCGAATTTGCTGAGCGAGGAGAAGTGGCACGAGTTCTTCGCTGCCAAAGGACAAGCTCTCAAAGGCCTGCAAGTCTATTACACCGACAATCACTTTGGCGACGAGAGCATCGCAGCAATCGCGAACCATTGTCCCAATCTGCTGCGTCTCAAGGTTGAAAACAACCAGAAACTTACAAGCAAGGGTGTGGAAGCCATTGGCCAACTCTCGTCACTCGAGCACCTTGGCCTTCAATTGCAGAATACCCCTTCCTCTGCGGCAGTTTCCAGTGCCGTATCCAATATTGGGCACGGCCTCAAGACCTTGTCTTTGAAGATTGTGCCAGATACCGATGACAATGTTCTACGAGCAATTCACGACCGCTGCCGCTCTCTCCATAAGCTGCGTATAACCGACAGCGAAAAAATGACAGACCAGGGCTTTGCTATACTCTTCACTGATTGGCAGAATCCTCCTTTGCATTTCTTGGACCTGCAGAAGTGCCGACACATTGACTCGACTCGACCCCGCCATAATGATGATCAGGTGGGCCTCTGCGGCGAAGGATTCAAAGCGCTTATGGCGCACTCAGGGCCAAAGCTAGAGCACTTGAACGTTCATGCTTGCCGACACATCTCGCAAGAGGCGTTTGAGGAGGTCTTCAACGAAAAAGCACACTACCCTGAGCTGAAGAAATTGGAGATTAGCTTCTGCGAGGATGTGACGGACTTCATCTTGGGTTGCATCTTTCGCGCCTGCCCAAAGATCAAGGAAGTCAATGTCTTTGGCTGCATGAAGGTCAAGGATGTGAGAGTTCCGCATGGGGTAATTCTGGTGGGGGTGCCCAATGCTCAGGGCATGGTAACCGAGGGATGGCATTGAAGCCATGGGATTTGAGCTTTCACGTGTTGCTAGGCCAGGAGTCGGGCGGGGCGGTGCAGGTGTGACTTTTTATATGCAGGCATGAGTTGCCCAGGATCTGATCGAAGCTGGGCTCCTCAGACCTGGCGAGTGACGGGTTGCGCTTCATTGATGCCGCAGGACACGCACGGAGTTTACCGGTCAATAATGATATGTACATTCGTAGAAGACTTATATACCTTTGCCAAATGTAAAGGAGCAAATGCAGTAAATACAGAACGCTGGTGCCGTGCTCGACAGTATATGCGGTGCGCTGTGCAATGAGAACACTTAATTAGTCTTTGATCAAGTCGCTAGTCAGCGAAGCCTTTCATAATGAGACGCGTCTCATGTACAAGGCTGGAACAACTAGATAGCAGTTGGCTCCTCTCAAAGTCCCGAGTCTGGCTTGGTGGGCAGAAAGAGACGGCTCGGAAAGAAGCCGTGATACACTCAAATCTTCATGCTCTCAACAAACTCCTGATCCTTCTGGCTCCACTCGCTGAGCCGCTGCTCAAGCTCCTCGTTGGAAATGGCCTGCTCGTCGCGCTTCATGTTCTGGACGAAGTCCTGATCCTTTTGGCTCCACTCGTTGAGGCGCTGCTCGAGCTCCTGGTCAGAAATTCCCTGCTCATCGCGCTTCCAATTGAGAGGGAAAGGGGCGCAGAGAGCGGTGCTGCCGAGGTAGTACAGATGGGCAATGACGTTGAAGCCCAAGGTGCCTCCATTGCAGCCGGTGTTGGCAGTGCCGGAGCAAATGTTGATGTTGCTGATGCTGTAGTCTGTCTGCTTTGACTCGCCATTAGCCAGCCAGTACTCGGGCGAGATGTGGCGGTAGCCAATGAAGATGGGGGGCAGACGGGGGACGGGGTCGTCGCGATGAGTGACGCGCCACTGGCCGCCCGGCTGGTTAGTCATATAGTTGGCGAAGTGTTCGTTGCCGACGCGCGGTGCGCCGAAGGTGTAGGCGTCGGCGATGAAGCCGTCACGGCGAAGATAGGCGGTCGCGAGAGTGGCTACGGCACCACCGAGGGAGTGGCCGGTGATGACGATCTTGTAGTCCGGGTTGGCGTCGCGAGCCGTTGCCAGGGCGCGCGTGACGCTGTCTCTGATCTCATCCCAGCCGGTCGCGAAGCCGGTGTGGACCTTGCAACCGTCGACCAGGTCGCAATCCTGAAAGATGAAGACGATGTCGGTGACGAAGTTGCGGATGCTGTTGCTTCCACGAATGGACAGAACAATCTCACTGCGGACGTGGTCGACGGCAACGTAGCCACCAACGCCGGTCCAATAGCCACTGGTGAAAAACTGCGTTAGCTGAAGAGTGTCCTGGAACGTGAAAGGACCATAAGTCGGGTTTGGACTTACACGAAAGTGTCAACGATGGTAGCCTTGTCCCCCTCAATGCCTGGGCAGCTGCCGCCGCAGACGATGGCCTGCCCTGGTTGCGCTCTCATGTTGCAGTACGAGGCTGCGGCATGCTGGACATAAAACTTGAGGTTGCCATAGTTTTGTTCCGAGACTGAATCTGAGCGTCTTGTTTAGTCTATATGGTCTTCAAAGCATTTTAACATCGTAGACTGACTTCTCCGCTCTATATTGGCAGCATAATCCTCAATAGACCCGATAGGACTGCCAACCGCAACGGCGGCGAGAGCAAGCAAGTATCCGGCCTTCATTATAAAGGTAAGTTCTCTGTGGACTCAAGTCTGCGTTGCTGAGCGAGATGGCGACTTCGGAAGAGCGCAAGCCGAAGGATGAGAGGATGAGGGGGAAGATGTGCTGCTGAGTCCAAGACACTTAAACGTCTTCGTGGGAGGGCTGGCGTTTATATATCCATCGAGAGTCTCTGCAGTCTGTGGCATCGTATCGTCTCTTTCCACTCGCCAAGTGGAAAGAGAACACTCAGACCTGAACACTCAGGTCCATCCTGGCCGCTTGGCCGCTAGCAGTGGGTACGAGAAGCTCGTTCATGTCCTCCACAAAAGTCCATCTTCCTCCACGTGCAATACGTGGCCGGCGGTGATGTACACTCTCGGCACTGCTCTAGAGCAGCGACTGCGGCGCAGTAGCCTCTAGCTCCATCGGGTCCGTAGGACCCAGGTAGAGTTAGGTAAGTGGTGCATCGCGAGACAGGTTGGACGTTCAAGACATTAGTCCTCCAACAACGGTCAGGCGGGAGGCCCGGCTGAACTTCCCAGAGTGGAAGGGGAGCAGTACGCTTGGCAGGTCCTTGGCAGGTCCCTGGCGGGACGAGAAGCCGCAAGAGGTAATTCGGTCCGCTTGCCCTGCCATGCCAGCTTCAGGCGACAACGGCCGCGAGGCGCCCTCTGGCAGCACAACGGCCGCGGATGGCGCGACGGACGGCCGGCGACGCGACGCAGCACGGCCTGATGGTGCGCATGTGCTCGACGCCCTGACGTTGTGCGACGTCTGCCAACCGCGAAGGGCATAGGCCCGGGGGAGGGTGGTGGGCCCGAGCGCACGAGGCCAAGCGACCTGCAAGTCGGCAAAGACGTTGGCGTCTTTGAGTCTAGCGAAGTGCGGGAGGACTGGGGGGATTTGGGGATCGGCCAGGGCTTACTGTAATACGTGGGGAGGAGTGGTTGAATGTGGGGGAAGCTCGCCAAGGCGGGTGTGGCTTTGAGGCACCCGTGGAACCGGTAGATCCCCAGGTACGACCGGCTTGCAATGTGCCGGGAGTATGCGTGTAAGTCGGCTGTTCTTTGACGACTGGCTTGACAGTGACGAGACTTCGTGCAAAGGCCACGGCAGAAGATGGTCGACACAATAAACTCGTATTTACACCAAGTCGCTCCCTTCCAAGCGTCAAAGGTGTCCAGACATCGTGGGCCTCGAGGCCCCATGGGGTATGGACTCGTGATTTCTCGGCCCTGTCACTGTAGTCAGCCGCCCCCACCAAACTGGATGCATCTCGAGTCGTGGACCCCGAGCCCCTACTACGCCCTTGCCTCGCTGAAGGCTGTGTCCAGACGAAGGAGAATGCCAAGTACACCTGCTCCACCAATGGATATTGATGGACGACGACCAGGAACGGTGAAGGCGAGGATGACTCGAGTCATGCCGGGCCTCCCTCATCCCATCTATTGTTTGCAGGCGGCCGGACGACGTCGTTACCTCCCCCCCATGATACCACCTACCTGGTTGCAGATTCTTATGGCTGCTGTCTAGCTGCATGTGCTGCATGACTCTATCTCTTGCTGCGTCACCTCTGGCATCGAAGAGTACAACGGGCCCGCTCCACCGAGCTGGGGTCTTGCTGTGTGCCGGTGGAAACGGGCCGCTCAACTCTACTTTTGAGGTTGTCAAAATCCACGCGGCGTCCTTGCAAATTTGTGCACGGGTCTTGGGCCGAGACCGTGCTCACATGGACTATGTCCTGGCTAAGTTGGCCACTGACAGTGTAACGGTACGGTCCAGTATGGCTCAAGTATGCCTATCGAGCATCTGACCCAGCTCTACCTCAATTTCGCGTTACGTTCTGCGTCAAAGCCCTAGACATTTGCTAAGTAAATTAATTTAAATCTTCTACACATCTTTGCAATGTAGCCTAATGTGCATTCGCTGCTCTGGCATTGCGAACCGACTCTTGGATGCTTGCTCGGGGTCATAGCGGGCCGCAATGCATGCAACCACGGATCGTTGCCTCAAATACTCCTAGGTCGTATTATCAGATTGCAACATGGACGACGAATGTCGAATAATTCAGGGCATGATTGCAAGATGCTCCGTCAAGCGTCGTCATCTTCGCTTCCATGCCTGTCAACGGCATACACCATGCTATGGTGGACAGGGGCTGGAACAGCGGAGATTATCTCTTGTCGAGGTGACTTCTAAGCGAATCCAATCTTCATATGGAAACATTGCGAAAAATACGGATCGGCGACTCACTATGCACTCTATCCCGACCGCGCACGTTGCAGCCTACGTGCTGCGCCCGACGCGCAGCGAGTTGAGCGTCTCAAGGTCCGGTGACCGCGGCTTGCATGTGACAACAAGAATTCCTTTTTTTATTCCCATTCAGCATGTTTGAACACCTGTAGGCGAGAAAGTGGGTTTTTGGGAGCCTCGCGCGGTCGAGCGATGTAGTGGCTACAAATCAAGGGACCATAGAGTGTCAATAGTGGGCTCAAGGGATACGTTGCATATGGAAAGTGGCCTATCATACTACCAAGATTTAGTATCAGGAGCGGTTTGCTGAATAAAAAAAAAGGGCTCCAGCAAGCGGCAAGAGGCCTTCTTTTGCCAGGGGACCTTCGGCATGTTGTGTTCACAGAGCGTCCAAGTCTGCTTCCTCACATACAAGCTCTTTCAGTAACGCTCCATCGCTTCGTCGTTGCTGCCCGACTCATGTGGCTCAGTTCTCATGTAGCAATCACATGCAATCGAGGCCAACGTCATGCACGGTCGTTCAGATACCCTGTTCAAGGAAACTGGCATCACCCAAGTCAATGTTTACGTCAAGAAAACCTCCAATTAGAAGCAACCACCAACGCCATCTTTCAATAGCCTCGACAATCTTTCGATATTGACATGTGAAATTGCCGTACCCATGTCTGCTTTCACTAACCTCCACCCGACGTGTAAGCGAGCGGGTCTGGTGGAGATGTAGTCGGCATCATCCGTTATCCGCTGCGTCGGTAACTGGGACGTGGGATCACCCGCATTGCCGTTCTTGGCTGCTGTGCCCGAAGTAAGGACGTAAGATCTACCGCATTGCCTGTTTGGGCAGGTACTGCGTTTCGTGGCCGGGAAACGACACCCGACGGGCTTGGTTCGGCCGAGGGTTAAATCATTCTTGTTCAACAAAGACTCGACTTGCTTGGGTTCGGCCTGTTCTAGGCGAGGAGTGAAGAATCAAAACATGTGAAGCCAGCTCATCTCTGTTTCCATATTTTGCAACGTCTCGGTCCTTGAGACCGACAAGCATACGGCAAATTATGAATGGTGATGAGGATATGTTACGGCGAACATATTCACACCGCCCATTAGCTTAGTTGCCTCGTCAGCATCGGATTTTGTGAACAGTAATCCTACGGGACTTACCTAAGTTTAAATTTGAAACTTCACATGTTTTCTTAGCTTTCATCGTACCATATTCCCTACTTCTTTCCATTATCCACCCTCTATCTTCCTATAAAATATGATCCTACTCATGAGCCATATCACGAAAGTCAATGTGTTACATTTGTAACTATGAAAAGCGTCTTTGTTGCTATTGTGCCTCCGCATCAGCTTGTATCACAAATGGAGATGCCGCAGCATTTCATTGAGAAGCCAATGCTTCGAGAGCGACGTTCACTTACTTGATTCGCTGAGTGGGGGGTCTTAAGCTTCTTCTAAGCTTCAAAGTGGGAGAAACAAATTGCGGGTACTTCAATCCACTTTAATATGTCTAGCTTGACTTGTCTAGCTGCGGGGCGCATTTGACGCTTGGGCTTCTTGACAATGAAATTACGTACTGATGAGCTGTCCTGTACCGTGTTAGGCTTGTCTTCCGATTTCCCTACATCGTCTCTCCGGAGCTGTTTCTGTTGGTTGGTTCCCCCAGTTCCTTCCCGCGTGAATGTTTCTTGCTGGCATAGTGTTCATATTGAGATTCAGCGCAAGCTTCCCGGCTGTACGACAATTGTCAACTATTAACAGACGGCAGTGTGCTTGCTTCCGCGCCGACAAGGTACGGTACGTCATCAGCTGAAATATCGAGGATTGCTAAATCACAAAAGCTACTTTGCCACCCACTGGCACCGACATGGTGAATGAGCCGTTATCAGTATGACATGGTAAGAGCTGGGAGGAAAACATTCTAGCGAGAAATTGCATCCCGAACATGAGGCAAAATTGCAAGACCCAGCTTTTGAGACGATGCCAAAAGTCATGAGGTTATATCAAGGTTTCTCGAGTGCTCGTGTGCAACGAAAGAGACGTTACAAGGAATTTCCGGGTAAGAAGTTGAAGCACGCCAACGGCCGGATTGCATGTATCTCTGCAGAAGAAGGACGAAACAACGTACCATCGCAGCACCAATGGCGGCAAGCAGCTGCCCAAATATCACGGGTCTCAGCCGAGTGAATTGCCGCATGCGTCTCTGTGGTTTTCTCGTAACAATTGGAGCCAGCAGCTCGTCAAAATATCTACCTTGCGATGAGCGTTATTGCAGCCGTCTTATAGTCACCTTCTAGTGATTGTCCCGGCATGCGTCTGCAAGTTCACCTAATTCAAGCTGCAGCTGACGAGCATATTTGACAGTGAGCTGGCGTACATCGTTGGCGATCAGGTGGGCCCTTCTTGGCTTTGCTTGTGGTAAGTCCTCTAAAGAGGCGGTAGAGATCATGCAGTATGCATGATATCTGCGTCTATCTCAATCTTAAGCTGTAGCGAGGTGTTGTTAGATATACCAGCTTTGATATGCGGAACTGTCAATACATGCGTCCCAGGAACCGATTATGGCTGTTGAGAAAAGTGGAAACCCTCTTTGGCAGCCAGTAGTGGAAAGCCATGTTAATATTGTCAAGTTATATAAGGGGGGTAATTGCTGCACTGAGTGTGGCGTCACATTTTTGTGTGACAAAGATCGCCTGTAAAGTGGGTATACTCACGCGAAATTCAATGCGAACCCAACTCAGCTGCCCGAAGCCAGCAGGCTGGCGTCTACTCGTACATGTAAAACAAATGCTGGATATGACAGCTCACGCAGTTGGATCAGAGCGGGGGGTTCATCGCACATGCGCAATCGAGCTTGGTCCTGGTTCAATACATATATCTCTTATAATGACGACCCGTCATACTCAGCCAGCTTTTGATCGTAAATAACTTAGGAAGCCTGGCTACGCTTGTTGGGAGTGGTCTCATGTTCAGCTCGGTTAGTGGCATTACAGATTTCGCTTGGGCCTCACGGGGTCGAACACTCGGTCCAGCTCTGCACACGCTCTTATTCCGATGGAGTGACAGCTGCAGATTCTGCCAAACTTGCTTGGGCTGAAGCTGCGATGGCGCGCCCGAGCTCATATACTGCTACATATGCTGGCACTCTCATTGAGCATCATACGAGAAAGGTGCCATTGCATCACGTTGTGCGACTGCAACGATAAGTTTGCGTGCACCTGCGCAGGCAGTATACCGTACTCGCCCGATGTCGGTCTTGCGAAGAATACTCTTACCAAGGTTTTGGTTCCTTGACACTAATCTTTACTCAGCTCCGTGCGATCTGCGATTAGGCTTGAGTCATGGCTCTCAAAGCTGGGCGGCAAATGCCAAGGAGAGCACCCAGACGGGAGGGCTCAAGGCTGTAACGCGACCTTCGGCCCAATCGAAAACATGATGCCCAATGATGGCACGTCGGAATGCGACATGTCCATTGTCTCAGCAGGCTCTGGTCAGCCACATGAATGAACCTGTGGGGTTGCTGCATGCCGAACGATCAAAACTGGCGGCTTGCATATGTCGTCGACATGCAGAATGCTGGAAGCGTCCATAGTATGAATTTGCCGACTGATTTCATGACAGATGATCTACTACTGGCGCGGCATTACCTTTCTTCCGACCTGGGTGAGATGCGCGGAGCTGAGAAGTATAAAGCACTCAGGACGCGCCGTGAGAATTGATTCTCTCCCGCCTGGCAAGAAGCTCAAGCGTTGCCCCTTCCTCAAAATCAGTCGAAAGCAATATTGAAAAGATGATGCTCAAGGGGGTTCTAGCTGTCGTTGTTCTAGTCGCTTCTGCTGTGCGTGCTTGTAGCCGACCACCGATGTATGAAGGCTAACGCTGTCAGGTCGCCGACTATCATTGCATGACCAACCTCGGAAAGTTTAATCAAGCATGAGTGGGCCGATAAAGCTCGGACAACTGGGGGTGTAACCACTGGCAAGTCTGGGTGAGTTTGACCTGGTCCCCCCTCCGCGGCACCCCATAGCTGCTGGTCATCTCATCAAGTAATGTAGGTTTCCTCATGCCTTTGGCGGCAAATCTGGCGCCACGGGCGGCTACCAACTCAAGTTCTACGGTGCCGATCCGAAGTGCAATGAGAAGAATCCCAAGCTACTTGAGTATCCCGTAATGAAGGACGGCACGGTGTATAAGAAGGACGAGCATCATAAGAACACTAAGACCCCTGCTCGTGCTGTCTACCTTCAGGACGGCAAGACGCTCTGCGGCGTTATGACCCACGTCATTGAGGATAAGAATGATCATCACGGATCTCGCGACTTCCGCGTCTGCGATCAATGAAGACAAGACTGATATCTCGTAGAGTCGTAGGTATGGCTCGGCGGCCGTGGGGTGCAACTCTTGCCTTTGTCTTCCTACCGAAAACGATGGAATCACACAGGTATTCTAGGCCAGTAGAGCTATCTTGGTTAGTCTATTATCTCCTGACTCTATTTGCCAGCAGCCTGTGTTCCGATGGATACTACATTGTGATCAAGTTCAAGCGGCGTCAATGACGATCGCGTGCTAATTCTGATGCGAGATAGAGGTAAAAGTGTAATTTGTGACTATAACTTACGACAGACGGTCGCCACAGTAGTCAATCTAACTCCAAGCTCTACTACGTATTCAAAACACTGCCGCATGAGCCATTAGTCCAAGCATACAAAAGCCTCTTCCGAGTACCCATGGCGCCAAGAATCTTTGCACTAGGTATTAATGGGCAACGAATCAGAAGCACCAGATGATACTTCTACCAACAGTTGTGAAAGACTCGCGCCAATCATTGTGTAGCACCTGTGTCAGCTGACTTTAGGCAGGCATATTTACGGGACGCCAAGCTGGGTGTGATTTGTTTCCCCGCCACGCGTATAATATCTTTTAGACTTGTTGAAATCTTCACTGCAACGCTCACATTTGTTTTAGGATCTCACGATGTATAATTTTGCGGAGGTTTTCTCGTTTATCTCCGCTGTCGTACCCACCCCACCTGTCCTGCCTCCGAGTCCTCCCACGCACGCAAGGGGAGGGCAGCACAATCCATGGTCACGATTCATTGGGACGCAAGCTTGTCCGAAGAGCAGTGTGACCGCCTGCATGGCTGATGTAGGAGAGGGGAAGAATTAGTCCCCCAACTCCGTCCTCGACTGACTTCGGAGTCTGGCATGGCGACAAGCCGCGCGACTCGGGTTCATCTTACGTCTGGCCACATCGCTGTGAGCTCAATAATGAGCTATGCTGAGCTCCGACTACCCTGGTCAGGGCGCCTCTTTTGTTATATGGAGAGACGTGCTGCAACGTCCCTTACCCTGATTGGGCAATACCTTCTTGAATGCCACAATGCAGGCGGACAGGAGTTGCAGCGCGTAAGGTGTATTGGCGGGCCTGGAAGCTATTTGAAGATACACACCACACTTACCAGCAAATAAATAATCATGAATCGGGTTATGCGGGCAGAAAGTCCAAAGGAAAATCATGTAAAAGCCTTGGTAGTTGTCGAGATTTTAATCATGGCTTCTTTAGTCACACATTGCGGCAAATCCTTCTGCAATGCGAAAATGGAACGCCAAACATCAGTGAGCATCGGCGTTTCGGACGCTACGTGAATGTCATTCACTAAAGAACATCGATGTTTTAAATTGCCTCCGAATAGAGCCCCCTATCGCCGGAAAATTCGCAGTTCGACGGTGCGGAGAGCGCCGTACGACAGAGCTGCAAAAACAAACCCTAGCTCGAACCCAAGATCGCCCCCTGATGAACCTTGACCAACTGCTTTCGCAATCGGCCCAACCCACCATGACTGGCTCATTCCGAGTATCATGCCGCCAACTCCGCAGGTAAAGGCGAGCAAAGCAGCAATCCCCAGCGGCAATTTGTCTCTTTCATCATAGTCTTCTGGATTGTACCCAGAAAAACCGCCCCGAAACAAAAAGTGCTCGGTCAAGGCAATGCCCTCATAGATGGCCAGCCAGTACCCAATGAAGTGCATAAAGTTTTCGAGGACGCTCTCGAAACTGCTGTATCCAGGAATGGCAATTGCGATGTAGACGCCAGTAGCGACCACTGTCCACATGAATCGGGGAACAAGCCGGGTCCATCGCCCAAGAACCATGAGAGTTAGTGAAACCGAGTAGATGTTGGGGCAGTTATTCGCAACAATGGATAGGGCAAGAACCACTAGGCAAAACTTGCCGAACCCCCCAACACTGGGCAAAAGCACTGCGCCGAGCAGACCTCCAATTCCTGCTTCGTCCCAGCCCCGCTGGTACGCATTGTCTCCCCCGTTCAGGGTGGTGCTCGTGATGATGGCAGCACCAAGAAGCTCTGTAAAAAGCAGCGTGGGGAAGATCCCCAGCCACGTGGCCCAAAAGACTTTGCGTCGTGGGCGAGTGCTGGGTTGATAGACTGTGTAGTCCGCCGCAACGCTGGTGTAACCAGTTCCAAAGCCGAAGACGGTCGATCCATAGGAGAGGACGGCCCCGAGTTCCGCTTTCCCGTGACCCATTGGTATATTGACAAAGTCTCCCGAGTGAGCAAAGACTCCGAGAACAATGAGGAAGATGATGAATGTTGGGATCCAACTCCAGTACTCGTAAGCATGGACAACTTTGTATCCAAAGAAGACGACGAGCAGAGTGCAAAAGGCTATGATCAAGATGGCAGCCCACCCGGGTACGCTAGGATTGGCGGCATTAATCAACTGCGCACCGACGATGATGTTGGCCGCAGACCAACCAATGCCTGCCAGAACATTAAAGGTCGCAACTGCGTATATGAAATGATTAGCGCTCTGCAACATATCGGTGATAAGGCTCTACAAAGTTGCAGACACACCTAACTTGACACCCCACCATCCGAACCAGAATCTTGACAGCACCATCTGTCGCAGCCCAAAGGCCGCACCAAATGTTGAAAAAAAGCACACCGTCATGACTGCAATGAGGTTGAAGAAGACGATGACCAAAGCGCTATCCAGGAATCCGACTCCGAATAGCGGCTTGCCCAGAGCCCCAATGGTGAAAGAAGGGACTACCATGTTGGCAGCGAGCCACTGCAGCCATTAGATGGGGTCGCCATTGGGCAAAGGTCAAGGTGTAGTACCATGGATCCTATGTTCCAATATGACCTGTCCGTTCTCTCATCTTCAGGAACGCGCTCAATGCCTCGCTGTTCGACTTTCATCTTGCCTGCGAGTCGCTGGAGCCTAGCATATTTGAAAGCGTCGTATTCGTAGCTTGCGCCGGCAACGGCACTCATTTTCGATGACGCGCTATTTCCCCCAACGCGCTTCTCCACATCGTCACTAAGTATTCGATCCATCGTCGTCGAGATTTACAATCATTACAAGGAATTACGGGCCACATCATGCCTTTCTTAAGGGGTGCCCCTTTAGCATGAAGAGAAATCGAGCTTACGGAGACCTCCGGCCTTTCGGGAGCTTAATTACTAGACACGTCACAGTTCTGAGGGAAACCCACGGTTGGTTCGACTTGTTGGGTCGATTGACTTCGACATCCGGGGCTATCGGACGCCACGATCTGGCCCGCGTGCCTCGACTCGACTCGGCTCGATCTAGGCTTCCCGTACAGCGATAATTTCACGTAAGATTGTTTGATCGCTGCAGACAGACTGCAATGCCCTGCCTATCCGGTGCTCGGGAAGAAGTTCGGCCGACCAGCCAAACCTGTTTGCCAAGGCGACCCCTGTCTTTACCACGTACAGAGGGCCGGGAAGATGCGGGGTGCATCAACATTTCCAACGGAAGGCGCCGAGATCCATCAAATGCGACGGCTTGGAAGTGCTCCAAGTCCAGAGGAGCGAATCGACAATACTCTGCCTCTGCGGAGACGCGCGGCGTGCATATATCTGGCATTTGGATGCATTGAGAGGGTAACTCTGATGGGAAGCCGGGCCCATCAGACTATTGGAAACGTACTGAGATAGGCGAAGACGCAAATGGTTCATTCATAGGAGATGAACTATCAACTTCAGGCACAACTCGCGAAAGAACCGTCAGAGCGATCTGGTAGAGCTACATTCTCTGGTTGCAAAGACACAGAAATGAGGGTCTGAAATATACGTTCCGGTTGCAAATTTCGATGCTTCTTGCGTGATCACAACGCAGGTTAGAATACGTGCCTTCCTTCACGAATTATCTCCCAAATGGAAAGTAAAAGCATCAAGTCAGGTGAATACTCCCCGCTGCAGCCAAGGACTTCTTGATGATCTTCATTGCGGGGAAGCTGGTTTCCCTCGCCTCGTTGGCTGCGGCAACGTTTCATTTGAGATGCCGAGGCGCGAGCCTCCGGTCCAACCCCCCCGGAAGTGGCCGTCACCTCACGGTGTGTTGCCCTTAACATGACCTGGGTATGATGCAGGGCCGCGAGAGCCATCATCATGCAGCATCATGCCGCGTCGTGGAAGCCGTAGATGTAACAGGGACTGGCTACTTCGAACCACTTATGCCTCGCAGCAGGCGATGGGACGAAATTATTGCAGAAACTTAGGCATTCAGATTTTGTTGAAGCACAACCTTCGCCATGTACTTGATAGAAAATGACTCGAGATGTCATCAAAGAGATTGCATGCAATGCGTATTCATACTATGGTCCCTAACGTCGGAATACTGTGGGCAGGATCACGCCGAAATCTTGCTTAGAATAGACCGAACTTGCACTACCTGTCGAAGACTCCAAGATTCGAAACACTTACGGCAGTCGACTGCGCTATGATTAACCTAAACAGTTTCAGCATATGGGCAAAAGCTTTCTATCTTCGGTTTGGGTATTTCTCCTTACAGCAGGTGGTCACGGCGGCACCTGTGGTACTCTACACGTGTGTAATAATCGGCGGTTGCATCCTGAAAAGCTGGAAGATATCACATTATCAGCTGAGTAAACTGAGGGTCAATGCGAACTCTATGTCGACATCTTTACACCCGAAGATGCCTGAGTTCAGCGCCAATGAACCATCTTTGACGATGCGGCTGTTGCGGCGTACATAGCCTTCCTTTACATTGACGAATGCGGCAAATTCATCAGATTCGCTTGGAATAAGGAGGTATCCACGGCTTTGGGTTCTCGAAAATCCCGAGCAAACGTCGTTACGTTGGGAGGTAAATTGCATCGTTGATGCTTGATCATGACCATGGAACGGGGATCAGAAGGATATTTGAGTGCCAAACAACTTGCAGGCGACTACCAATCGGCCCAATGCGTTGCCTCGGATAGGCTCAGAATGGCATTTGTTCTCTGCTTTTTGCGCACTTTGTATAGTAATATGATAAGAGGGTGGTGAATTCATCTCTGATGTAAGTCTGCATTGTCTGAATGTGCCCTAAAAAGTTAGAGATAATGATCAAGGTATGAAGAATTCAATGCCATAGGGTGTACTCGTGGTATAATATCGCTGCTTACATGGGCCTGCGCCGACCTTGGGCCCCAGGAGGACATAATTCTCAGCTTCTTACGTGTAGCCAACCGTCACTCGTGAAATCCACATTGACTGCACGTACTCGTACCTAAGGTAAGGTACGCAGGGCTGCTTCCCCGCAACGACAAATGACTCGCTTAGCCCAACCCGATACACGTTCTGGAGAGACGACCAATATCGTGCAGTCCGGGGGAAAAGGAGCACGGCAGAGCATTGCAGTACGAAGTACGGAGTAAGCTCACTAATAATAGCCGAACGGCGTCGAACGTGCGCGCTTGGGCCCACCCCGCCGTGTCCCGTGTTAGGTCGCATCTACGGAGCACCCCCCTGCTCGAATATGGGGGGTTCATCAATACGATTGTTCGGAGCCCCGTATTCGCCGATTGTGGCCGTTGAAAGGCAAAGAAAATCCCGACTCTTACCCAGGCGTGCATGAAATTGCCTGGGAACCCAGCAGTGCCGGTTGGGCCGAGGAGCAAAGACTAACTTACTCATACGAGGATGAACCAAGGCCCCCAGCATGGATGTCTGACGCCGGGGTGCTGACCGCAGCGTCGGATTAGGCTGTTGCGGGCCGATCCTTTTCTGTTGGTCGTTGGCTGCTGATTGTGTTGGTTGTGTTGGTTGTGTTGCTCAAGGCCGGGACAGGCGCGGGTAAGCTGACAGGGGCGTCGGACTTTGCCCGCCGGAGCAGAAGCCGCGCGAATCTGCCCCAGCTGGAAGGCGAGCTTTCGACCTCATGTAAGACAGTTCCATACGGGCCGAGATGACACCATGTCTCGAGTCTGCATTCACCACTTGCAATCACCAATGATGTACGAGTACTTGTTCGTCCGTATTTGTACTCTTTGCTCGCAGGCAACGCTTCGAGATTGCCTTGTGGAAGCAAGATGCCCTTTACGAAAACAAGTACCAACACTGAGGGCCCTGGGCCCGGGTTGAAACTTGCGGTGGACGGACCGCCGGAGGATGAGACGATTAGTGGCTCACGGTCAGCTACAATGTGGAGCGCCAATGCCGACGCCTCGTAATTTGTAGGCGCGATGAGGCGCTCCCATCCGTACAGGGGAGTCCCAGCAATTACCTAACCCCCTTTTTGTCGCGCTGGAGAGAAAGGCGTCGCATACGTTATTAACATCGGGCCTTGCCCTCTACATCAAGATTCTGGCTCACCGTGTCGGGTACTGGGGAGCGAGCGGCTTTTCTGCAACTTGAAAGCTTGCATTTCCACGGAGGTGTGGACCGGCGCCTAAAGGCGGATATCTGGCGTCCTAACGCATGATTGGGGCACAGCATCCGTCCCGCAAATTGTCCCGCGATCTTGGTCACGGACAGGAAAATTGTCGACAGCTATTCAGTAGAGCAGGGCCTGCGCACCTTCTTCTTAGCAGAATGTTCTGGGGGCTGGTTCAACAAAAGCTCTTCGACCCTTGAGCAGAATTGCCTTCTACAATGGTAGGCTCACCATGAACTTTGGTCGCAACGTTCGTCTTACTCAGTCTTGTGCTTTGAACCGATAGAAGTGGATAGGCGGTTACGACTTCCATTGTCGTTTGCCCATTACGAGGGGTTGCCGTGCTGCTTCCCATGCAGAGTAGCTATCGAGAGTGCTTTACGGGGGCATAGGAACAATACGCGACACAATCTGAGACGGGCTGAATGTTCAAAACTCAGTTGCAGCCAGGGGATTATTTACTCGTCAAATGCTGGCGTCCGATGCCCTAGAATTGTACTGAGTGCGCCACGAGATTGCGCGCATGGGATAAACAAAATGCATATTCTAGTGCCCTGTTGAAAGCTCCGCACGAGAGAACTATGTGCTGCATGCTCAAAGCTCCGATCTAAAGCTTGTGTCGCTCAACTAAACAAGCATCCTTTAGCAGCTGCATCCACAATCGTCACAGTGTTCACCGCCACAAGTCATGGCCATACTGCAATCGCTGTCGTTGTTGCAACGGATCCAAGGTCCCACCCCATTATTATTTGCCGACCAGCGCCACTGGCCGTTGCCCTCGCAGGACCTGTAGCAGTATCCGTTTCTGCTGCAGCGGGCCCCGTAGGCCTGCCAGCGAGCTCGCTTTTCAAGCACATTGTTGTCCTGGACGATGCCCTTGCCCTCCGGGCGGTTCAGGCACTTGCGGATGCTGTTGACGTCGGTACCCGGCGTCAGAGTTGACTCGTCATAAGTCATGACTCCCAAACGCCGCAATCTTCCGCTGAGGAGACAGTGGCAGGGGAAGAGAAGGCGCCGACAGCCTGGAGGAGGACGGTGAAGATGGCGTTGGCGGGCTTCATGTTTTGCTTGGTGTGTTGCTATAGCAAGTGAGAAATGTAAACTCGTGGGCTGTTTTTTTGACTGGTTGAAGACCATGGCTTGTCTATGCCAGAGAACGGGAAGCTGTCAACCTATTACGATCCACTTGCCGTCAACGACCATGTTCCCTGGTATTCTCCCACCCCAAACTGCCACCAATCGATGTCAACGACGCAGTGTCAACAATACAGATCCTCCCAACAATCTTGGATCTTCTCTTCGAGACTGGCTCTCTTTCCGAGTCGGAGAGCCCGGCAGGCTCCAGAATCTCAGTCAAATAAGCTCTCCGACAAGCTCGGGCTTCTCCCATGGCGGCTTGACGCGGCAATCTCAAATTACGCCCGGCGGCCCGGTTCCGAAGCTAATGGCCTCAGACTGCAGCCGCCGACTTCGGCATGTGGCTTATGTCGAAGTAAGTCTGGTAACGTCTCCGCAATGGATGCTACTCCATGCGAGAAGAAAGGACCAACCCTCGGCTTCTGGAGTTGAGATTCTTCCGACGTGTATCATACATCGCCAAGGGATCCCCGGGCGACCTCTAGGTAAACGGCGAGACACTGGAGTCGTTGTTGTTCCAAATTGTCTTTCCAAACCCGAGGACAAGAAGCGCAGTTTTGGACTTGCAATGGCAATGCCTGCTGTTTATGCCCCGCACAACCCGGGTACCGGCAGAGACGAGTGCATCGATGACATGCGAGAGCTGCGAGATGCCCAGCATCTCGAGGCGCAGGCCGGAATTGAGGCTACGGACCAGTACGCGCGATGTCATACGCAGCGTTGCCGGTGACTGACTCCACTGAAGATACGGCCAGCCACTAGCTGTCATGGATGCTGCGGCAGAGTCGAAGATGCGCTGGAAGATGGACTTGTGTCTAATGCCCTTGATCAGTCTCATCTACTGTAAGCGGCGAGCACTTCTAAACGCCCGGAACCCGACGCTGACATATTCCTCCAGTGCTTTCATTTATTGATCGTTCAAATATCGGTTAGTTCCAGTCATTTTTCTTTTCAGTGTGCATCCACTCATCGTCTTATCGCAGGCAACGCGAAACTCGCCGGCCTAGAGCGAGACCTCGGCATGCGGAACTACGATTACAACACTGCCCTCTCCATCTTCTACATCTCGTACATTGTCTTCGAGATCCCCTGCAACGCCGCGTGCAAATGGGTCGGCCCCGGCTGGTTCATCCCGGCCATCACCCTCGCCTTCGGCACCTGCACGATCTGTACGGCGTTTGTGCAGAGCTTCTCGGCGCTGTGTGGCGTGCGCTTCTTGCTGGGAATCTTCGAGGCGGGCATGATGCCGGCGCTCGTCTACTTTCTGTCGCGGTGGTACCGTCGTAGCGAGCTGACGTTTCGAGTGTCGCTGTTCATCGTCTCGGCGTCGTTGGCTGGCGCATTTAGCGGATTGCTGGCCTCGGCTATCTTGAGATTGGATAGCTTTGGCTCCATTCACTCGTGGAGAATGATTTTTGCAATTGAAGGTTCGATGCTGCGGCTTCAATGACTGTTACTTCGTAATGGCCGCTAACTTGAACACAGGCATCGCCACATGTGTCCTAGGGTTGATATCCTTCTTCGTCCTGCCTGACCGCCCCGAGACGGCTCGGTGGCTGTCCAGCGAAGAAAAGGACCTCGCCATCGCGCGCCTGAAATCGGAGCGCATCGGCACAACGGAGGTTGTCGACAAGTTCAGCTGGGCAAAGATCAAGCTTGGCATCCTGAACCCCGTGGTGCTGCCCACCTCGGTCATCTTCCTCCTCAACAGCATCACCGTGCACGGCGTCTCCTTCTTCCTCCCCACTATTGTGCGCACCATCTATCCAGACCGCAGCGTCCAAGCGCAGCAGCTGCTGACGGTGCCGCCGTACGTCGTCGGAGCCGTCGCGTGCGTGACCCTCAGCTTCTTTAGCTGGCGACTCCACCGGCGCGGTGTTTTCCTCATATTCTGTTGCCCCTTGACCGTCGTCGGCTACGCGCTCTTTCTTGCGACCGGGAATCCGACAGTGCGCTACAGTGCCGTGTTTCTGCCGTTTGTCGGCATCTTCACGTACGGCGCGCTGACCAACTCGCACGTCGCCGCCAACGTCGTGTCCGACACGGCGCGCTCGTCGGCGATTGCGACGAATGCAATGCTAGGCAACATTGGCGGGCTGATGTCGACCTGGGCGTTTCTCGAGTTCGACGCCCCAAGGTACGCGATTGGCAACGGCCTCAACTTGGCGGCGCAGGCGGCTATGTTCTTCATCGCCATCGGGCTGTACTTTTGGATTAAGCAGGATAACAGGAAGCGGGACTTGCGTGATGTTGAGGCTGAGTTAGCAGGCAAGAGCGTGCGAGAAATTCAGGAGATGGACTGGCACCATCCGGGGTTTCGTTGGCACAAGTAGGCGGTGGCGACTGATTTCGGATCCATATTTTGGGAGCTTTCCAACTTTGCCTCAAGTCCGCGTCTGGTCCCTTGGGGCATGCTGATAGAGCCCATGATTCGAATAGAGCGAATTCTTCAACCCATCGCCGTTTCGCAGGCTCGGCCGGAAGCACCTGGCAAAGTTTTGTAGATGTGAAAGTCATGACTGAGCGCCTCGTCTGAATATCAGTGGTATCATTATAGCAAGGCTCTGGTGCGCAAATATTAACAAGAGTATGTCTCACCCCTTTCTATAGGAAGTCTATCGTCCCCTCATTACCACTCTTGAGGCCAGTCCCTGCAAAGTTTGAAATAAGATCGACAAAATTTGCCATACTCTACTATTAGATTGGTGTGACGCCAGGAGCCCATGAATAAATGAGCAAGCCTAGCGTCAGGGTGACTCAATGGCTTCTCGCCCATTCTGGGATGCGTCTCAGGGGACGGGCTTAAGTTTGCAAAGTCAGCAGATTCCATGGCACTTCAAAATGGCTAAGAAGATGAGGACTTGATCCTGAGACTCACCTGAACCCAGTTATGGGTAGTATCAAAACATCGGCGACCAATTTCGTCTTGCCGCCGTCCTTGAGTCCCGTCAAGGCATTCCATCTCAATCCCGCATGTTCTTCGAGCCATTTGCTCGTTTCTATAGTGACGGCCGCAGGTCCAGTCCGCATTATGGGATCAGGATGCAATCCTACGCCGGTACCGCTCGCGGTCCTCAACGCGGCTTCCTTGGCCTCAGCGACCTTGTCGACCAAACCATCCATGAACTGAGACAGGACCGGGTGGTGAGGAGCGGACGCCAGCGCCCAGTTTGTCAGCTGAATGGGGAATCTGTAGCCGTAAAGCCAATGGGCATCAGTGTCTGGATCGGTGTCGGCTTCGATGCCCCAGATGAGGTTGACTGGCCGAGGGCTTGCAGCGTCGCTCAAGTGGGCACTGGTCGCCTTGTCGAGACCAAAGGTCGTTCCCGTTACGTTGTCAGTCCATTCCGCGAGGTCTGACTGTTCAATCCAAGCCGTAGGATGCCGCAGAGGCTTCGTATCCATGTCGGCGTACTGCACATGTTAGCCGAAATCCACGGAGGGAGAGGAAGCTCACGTACAATACCGCCGAACCACTTGCACACGGCGATGCGAAAGATGTCGGACCTTTCCACCGTGGAAAATACCGACACAAGGTCGTCCACAAAACCTTTTTGAAGCTCTCTCGACAAAGCCAGGACGCCCTCATCATCCCAAAAGAAATAAGCCATAGGCTCAGCGCCTTTGGGTGGTGAGGTGGCGTATGTAAGCCATTTCTCCACGTAAGGGACGACTTTGACGTTGACGCGATCCAGGCGCACACTTTTCCATGTCTGGTGAATAAAGAGGGGAATGTTGGAGAAGGGAATGTGCCTCTCGGGATGTGATTTTGTAACGTTTGACGCCAATCGAACAGCCTCTATGATGTTTTTTGGCTGGGGGTGGCCCTCACCAACCCACTCTGGCGGAATGTACCATGCTAAGAGCTCATTAGCTTTGAGTGCATGCGCCGGCAGTTGCACCAGCATGTACGTATTCTTGTGTACATGTATGGCAGCAGCCTGCCTGTGTGGGGGGAAGCTGAGAATCTTACCTCCTCCCGCGCCCTTGGACGTATGAACATGCTTGTAAGCCAAAGGGAATTGCCGGCGTAACTCGTCGTCATCAATAGGGCGGGGATCACGCCTGAGAGCCAAGAGCGAACAGACGACAGCGGCAAAGATGAAGGCAGAGAGAAACAACACTCGAGGCCGGACCCGCACCGAGCGCCGCATGAGAATCATTGAAAGATAGCGTGAAAAAGGGCAATAGAAGAGAAAAGAAGCGCAGAAAGGAAGTTATTAGGGGGGAGGAAATGGCAATTAAGCGCGGAGGGACCATGCACGTATGGTTGGACTGGTGTGACGGGCTTACTCGTAGCATTTGAAACAGACAATGAGCGGCTGAAGCAATGCCAACGCCGCCAATGACGGCAGTGAGTGATGGAGGCGGACTGATCAAGCATGTTAACGCGAAATTGACGGGAAAGGGGATAATTATGGGAACACGTGGCCGTGGCTGCAAACCTGTTGGTCGGCTAAATCCCGATTGAGGCAAGTTGCACCCCTGCCTGTACGGGTATGCTTGTGTTGATGTGTTAATTAAAGTTCCAGGTCGGGCTTAACGTAATTACTGCACGCTGCAAGAATAGCTCGCGACAACCAACAGTCGCTTACTCGTATGCGGACCCGCCTCCAACTGAAGCTGCGCTCTCCCAACTACTTTCTCACAAGCATGCACTGGGCAGCCGCCGCTCAAGATAATTAGTTCTCGCCTCGAGCAGGGTGGATGGATGACGACAAGAGGCTGAGCTTGCACCACCAAGCGTCGGGAGGACTGCAGGGATCAGGCAGACGCCGACAAGGGTAACGTCCCCTCAGGCGGCCCGTGGCCTCGACCTCCAGGCACAGGCCACAGGCAGACATGGCAGGCACCTGAGGCAGCGGCCGCTCAGCTCGCCAATGGTGGAGGGGCAGTTGTCACAGCCTCACGAGGCAAAGCAGGCTCTGCTGGTGTTCCCCACATGCCTAACCCAAGGGCGCCATCGATCGGCTGCTTAGCAGGAGCCATTTTTACCAGGACTGCACTTGCTCTGTGTGGCGTCGACGATGGGAAACGCAGCAGGTGTCAGGCCACCTTTCGCTGACAGCCTGAGCCTGTCCCGTTCAGGCAATGTGAGGTACTCAAAGAGTCGACATTGAAGTCGACTGAGCAGTTGCGGTTGCCCCATCCGTGAGTCCAGGTCCCTGGCATCCTGGTAGCCCATCTGATCTGTCCCGTAACGAAACAAGGGGCCCGCTTCCCGCGCCACACCGCCCCCCCTTCTGACAACACCCAACCACGGCGTCGATTCGAACGGAACGATTTTTTCAGCATGCAGAGGAAAGCCCAGAGAATTTCGGCCCCCTAATAATGCACCCTGAGACTGGCCGCGTATAGAGGCGCAGAGCAAGCTGCACATGGTGCACGACGCCTCGAGCGAGGGGGAGCAGCCGTTTCGGCAGATGAAAGCCCACCGCATCATGCCATTGCCGTTTTGGCGTGTCATAGACTTTGCGCAGCGACTGCGGAACTCCAGGCACGTGTTGCTGCAAGACGACATACGGTACGACTGATGAAACCGCATCCTCCCTGCCTGTAAGCGCTGCGGTGGGCCCCCACGGCCGGGGCTTGCACGGTAAGGCGTTGTCGCATCGCTTAGGGACGTAGGCGACCGCATTGACGATCGTCGCAAGGGGACGTCTTGGCAGTCTGTTTTTTCCACGAATCTTCCTGCTGGATCGATGAGAGGGCGCGGCTCAAATTTGTTCCATCTGACACGAAGGATGAGGCACGCGCGGCCTTATCCATAATATTTGTGGAGGCAGTGCTACTTGTACTCGTAACGACCGCTTCTGTCCATGTCCAGGTCCACTCGACGCGTCTGCAACAGGTGACGCGCAGTCGGCCGACTGCGACAGCCGGCCGGCCTGGGCCTGACTCCTGACTACGAGTTGGCCGAGAACCTCGACGCATTTCTGCACCAAACACTTCTGCACCAAACACAAGTGAGCATCTGGGATCATCAGTGCTCCCCACAAGGATCAGTTGGGTTTCATTAGGCAATGAAGCTAGCGCATCCCCACCTCCGCAGTCTTTCAGGGAGTCGGCCCCTGATAGCAAGGCAGGTTGGGGGAGCCATTGGGGAAGCTTGGCTTGCTTGGCATTGTCCACTTGTGTGACCCACCAGAGCAAGAAGAAATATACACTCGTACACAGCATGACAGCTCAATGTCGGTTCTTTGCTTCTCCAATCTCTGCATTGCCCACAATGCGCTGCCTCTGATTAGCATACAGGATATTGCCTCAACACCAGCTCCAGATCCACTTGTAGTGTTCATGCCAGTAGCAGTCATATAGTTATGTACCTTTACGGAGCTCGCTGTTGTCGACGATTCCTATCGCTAGCAGCTTGAGGCCTGTCTGGGGCCATTCGGAGTATCGATGGGAACTTTCCTTGCCTTTATTGTAGGAAGTCGATCATTACCGCACTCAGCACATCACACGCCATGTCCCAACTCGTGCTTCCTGAAAATACCTCTTTTACATGTGCTGATGGCTGCTCAGACGTGATACAGCAGGAAGCCCAAGGGGCAAGCGCTCGACGATGGTAACCCAGCAGATGGCTGCCTCCTTCGTCATGATATTGAAGCGTCATGTGACTCGCAGGAACGGCACACCACGGCGAGTCTCAACCAAGAAAGAGCAATGATAGCGCCGCAACACAGTCATGTACCATGCAGGCAAAACAGCTGGTCCCTCATCATGTGCATTTAGGACGACTGCGCCGCAGAGTCTGGCCCACCCGTTCGTCACCGAGGTTCCAGCTGCTTGCAGTGACGACCTAGCACTAGATTTAGACGCGCCATTCCAACTCGACCCATTGTCATTGTAGTTTACTCTGTTCATGGTCCGTCTCATCGCATCCAAACCCGATGCATCTCCGCTTCCGCGTCTTGTCCCAGAGGCCCGCACAGGATGAAACGTAATACAGTAATCTGGTATTCCATTCTCATCATACTAAGTTAGTTGGACTTCATTTATCATACCCCTGCGTTGTTGGTCATATCACAGACAAAATCTCCCCCGACTTGTACCCCCACTCAGCCTCAAGATCTCTCAACCTCCAGAGCGCTCCCCAGCCCGTCGTGCGGTCGATGATCTTGAACAGCCTCGCCACCTCGAGGTGCTCGCTGCGGTGGCTCAGCAGTCGACCCGCGAGGTACAGCGGCTGGATGGCGTTGATGAGGTTGCCGCGGTGCGGATTCGTCCATGAGATGCCGCACACGCGGCGCGCGTGCCAGACGGGTGAGCCTTGCGGCGCAGGCAGCGGCGTCGCGGCCGGCCGGATCTCGAGCATCAGGATGCAGGCAGCGTGGTACAGTTGATTGGCCGAGATGGCAGCCCAGTGGGCGAAGAGGATCGTGGGGAAGACTTGGCCAGCATCGGCCTCGGCCATGGTGATTGGCAGCATGGACTCGGGTCGGACCTTGAGCCAAAACTGCAGGTCGTCCCACAGCCGGCTCCATTGGTCGATGAAGGGCCGTGTATCCCGCTCGTCGACCTCCTGGAGCTCGAGGTACCGCGTCCGGCGGTACATCAAGTCGCACGCCTTGGCGCACAGATACACAGCCCAGTTGGCGTGCATGTCTGGCGTGTCGCGGCTGTGCTGGTAGAAGATGCCCTTGACAAAGTCGTCGGCCTCGTCGTTGGAGGCCACGCCGTCGGGCAGCGGCGGCACCCACTTGCCCAGCGGCAGCACCGTGCTCTCGGCGCCGCCCGAGATGATGGCGCCGCACAGCTCCATGCGCGCGTAGCACCAAAAGACAGCCTGCAGCAGCCCGCCCGAGAAGCCCGTCACGCCGAAAAAGTCAAACAGCGACGCGCAGCCCTCGATGTGGCGCCGCCAGTTGCGCGGGCTGCCGCTCATGAGCTCCAGCACGGCGAGGATGCAGGCCGTCACCAGCATGTTTGGGTCGCGGGCCTGCAGGCCCGGCGCGAGCAGGCGGATGGACTCCTGGTAGAGCTCGAGGCTGTCGTGGCCGCGGTCGAGGCGTGCGCGACGCTCGGCCTGGCGCGCCGAGAAGGCGAGCACGGCGTAGAAGAGCGGCGGCGAGGCGGCGGCCATGATGGGTACGTGGATGCCGAAGTGGCGCTCCACGTCGAACTTGTCGAGGTACGGCGCGCACTCGATGATCCAGTTCTTGAAGTAGCCGACGAGACGGATCTTGGGGATGGAGACGCGCGAGAAGTCGAAGCGCGACTTGGCCGGGGGCTCGGGCGGCGCGACGTCGTCGGCGGATGCGAGCTCGGGGGTTGCGTTCTTGCTGGGCGAGTGACTCGACACGCCGGCGAAGAGCACGCAGCGCAGCTCCTCCTGCAGCTCGATGAAGCGCGGGTTGGCCGAGTAGTCGTCCGGGGCCGAGCCCGGCGAGAGGAAGGGCGGCTCCTCGAAGTCGAGGGCGTGCGCATGCTCATCCATTGCTGCGGACGATGGTGCTTGTGCCCGCGTTCATCACGTCGGATGTATCAAGCGTCGGCGCATTGGCACTCGGCGTGAGGGCAGCCACACGAAAACTGTCAACGCTTTCCGCGAGGGCGGAGTTGCGGAAACGGGGAGGACTGGTGGTGGTGTTCCCGACACGAGAGAAACGTGGGTGGCGCTCAATGTCGAGAGACCCCCCACACGCCACATGGTCACCCCATGTCGCAGCTGTCTGCCGTTGCCGGGTCTCGTGAACATTGTCGATTTTCTCGCCTCGCTTGTCAGGTCACCCGGCAATTCATTGCAATTGCATCCTGCGGAGACGCGAGCAGCTGCACTAACCAGAGCGTGGAGCAGGGAACCAAGGCGCATTATTATCAATTGCTACCAATTCATGCCGAAAATGGCATCCATACCTCTGTAGAAGCCGCAGCCCAGTCTCAGCCGCCGACATTGCTTTCATTCACAACGTTCATGCAAGAGCCTAGCCTAGTCAAGCCGTGCCGTCTACGAGCACTCATCGGAGCTTCTCGCCACCCCCGGCTTCATCTCCCCAGCTTCATCTCCCCTCCGGGCTCTATATCCGGTTCTCGCTGGTCAAGTGCCTGGAGAAACCTGTCCGACCAGCGCCTTCAATTCGCTAACAACGCGAGTCAAGGCCCCCCCCCATCAACGGTGCAACGCTAAGCGCCGCGTCCCAAAGAGGCAATCTAGCCCTCGTCCCGACATGGCCAGTCGAACCACCGTTGGCGTGATGGCCAATCATCGCCCTCAGCTAAGAGCCGGTTCGCCTCCACGGTGACCGTAAACGGGGTGCGTAGGCTACGCTGCCGCCGAATGGAGCATAGCCTGATGCCTCTCTTCGCTCCCCATGGGCCGTTACCCCAAGCCCTTTGCTGCGACTCTGGAGTTTGGCATGGCCGGGGCAACACGAAAAGATGGGGTGACGAAAGATGGGGAAGAGGTTTTGCCTCTGTATATAAAGTTCTGTTTCCTCCCGTACTGACTGTAAGCTTTGTCTGAGATCACACCGCTATACTTGTTGCTCACGCAATCGAAACTTCAACTCAGCTGGCGCTGTACAGTGAGCCAATAACCATCGCCACTATGTCGACCACCGAAAGGCCGGCGGACGTGGAGGGCATTGCCGCCCCGGTCCCCATGGAGTCGGCGCAGAGAATGCTTGTCGGCAAGCAGTCCGTATGGAGGTCGATTCGCTCAAATCCCAAAGTCCTCTTCCTCGCCTTTTTTGCCTCGTAAGATACCTAAAGCTCCGTCGTCAATTCGTGAAAGTTCCCCAATTGACCCGTTACGTTCAGGCTTGGAGGCTTCGAGTATGGCTACCAGCAGGGCGTCTTGGGACAGTCCCTGGTCATGACTCGATTTATCGCCAATTTCCCTTCTGTGGTCCAGTCCTCCTCTGCTACCGGCTGGCTCACTTCAGTCCTCCAGCTCGGAGGTATCCTCGGATCCCTCTCCGCTGGCGTGCTGAGTGAGATCATCTCCAGAAAGTACACCATGTTCATTGCGTGCTGCTGGGTCATTCTGGGGAGCTATCTCTACATTGGTGCCAAGGAGGGCCTGCCAGCTCTTCTCTATGCTGGACGCTTCTTCACGGGCCTCGGTGTCGGCCTCTTCAGCGGTGTTGGGCCGCTGTACAACGCCGAGCTTTCTGCGCCAGAGATGCGAGGTTTGCTTGTGTCCTTCTACCAGTTTGCGACCATCCTCGGTATCATGCTGTCTTTCTGGGTTGGCTACGGCAGCAACTACATCGGCGGCACGGGCGACACACAGTCTAACATGGCGTGGCGCCTACCCTCCATCATTCAGGGCATCCCTGCAGCCGGCCTCGCCATCGGTATCTGGTTCATGCCCTTCTCGCCCAGGTGGCTCGTCAAAATGGGTCGGGAGGATGAGGCCCGCTCGACTCTGGCCTGGTTGCGCAAGCTGCCAGCGGACCACGAGCTCATTCAAGTCGAGTTCCTCGAGATCAAGGCCGAGTCCGCTTTTGAGAAGAAGGCTTTTGCACGAGAGTTTCCCCACCTCGCCGAGGAGGGCAAGAAGAGCGCTTTCAAGGAGCAGATTGCCCAATACGTCAACTGCTTCAGGACTATGGACAACCTCAAGCGTATTTGCACCGCTTGGCTCATCATGAGCTTCCAGCAGTGGAGCGGCATTGACGCGAGTAAGTATCGTCTTTGACGTTTATGCAGACCTATATTGACAATTTGATAGTCATCTACTATGCCTCCAATATTTTCGTCAGCCTGGGATTGACGGGTGGCACGACTGCACTGCTGGCAACCGGTGTGACCGGCGTCGTCTTCATGGTCAGCACAGTCCCTGCCATGGTAAGCATGAGATCCAATCCAAGCTTATGGGTGCAGAATTGCTAATTACGTGTACAGTTGATCATTGATCGAGTTGGCCGAAAGCCTATGCTTCTCGTCGGCTCCGTGGTCATGGCCGTGAGCATGATCTCGGTCGGCATTATCGTCGCTAAATTCCGCCACGACTGGCCTGCCCACGAAGCAGCGGGTTGGATCGCTGTTGGTAAGTGCCTTCTCTTCCGTTGTTCTAGAGTGCAAAGTCTAATAGCCTTTACAGCTCTGATCTGGGTCTACATTGCTGGCTTCGGCGCCACCTGGGGTCCCGTCTCGTGGACTCTTGTGTCCGAGATCTTCCCTCTGTCCATCCGTGCCAAGGGCGCTTCCATTGGAGCTGCCAGCAACTGGACCAACAATTTCGCCATTGCCTTTTTCGTGCCGCCGATGCTGGAAGCCTGGGCCTGGGGCACGTACATCTTCTTTGCCGTCTTCCTCGTCATCGGCATTGTATGGGTGTGGTTCTTCCTCCCCGAGACCAAGAACACGACTCTCGAGGAGATGGATCGCGTCTTCAAGAGCCACACTGGTGAGCGCGATGCGAAGCTGTTGTTGGAGTCACAGCGCGAGGTCGGTCTCGTTGCGATGCTGGAAGGCCGCGGGGTGGGCTACGAGAAGCCTGGAAACCCGAACCAGAGCCACATCGAGAAGATGTGAAAGCTGATTGCAAAGGATGATTTACGAAGTTCTGGTAGAGTTTAATGAGAGTACATACGAGTAATGCCCTACTATGCGTACGCCTATGTTACGCGATTGCACATAGTTTATTCCAAACAAATGCTCAAGTCCTCACGAAGAGATCGATCCAACTACCCCGATGCCCAAGTGTACGGACTAACACCTGGCGTGTTTCTCACCTCCTAAAAATTAAAGGTTGTGTGCTAAGAACTGTTAAGCTCTCGTATTATTATTATTAACGGGCCCACGCGCGCGCCGCCAACGTCCAATTCGGCCTGTGGCGTTTCGGCAGTGCGGTCTCCGCCAAAGTCCGTCAGGTCTCCATCGCGAACCTCCATCCGGCATCATTGAAGTCACATCACCGCAGACATAACCCGCGCTCGCGAAGCTCGAAGCATTCAATTACTCTAGGGCGATGAGCAGCTCCCATCGCTGCGGCACGCGACCAGGAGACGCCAATGCCCGTGACGAGAGCGACGCCAGAGAGCAGAAGACGCGTCCGCACCGGGTGCCTGTCCTGCCGCAGGAGAAGGAGGAAATGTGCGTCTTCGTCCTTCACGTGTTTCACTCAAAAGAGGCGAATTTTTGGGCCTCTTCCATTATGAGCACTGGCGTTGGATGAAACTGACGGTCGAGAACATCCTAGGCGATGAGCGAAAGCCCAACTGTACCACTTGCGAGGACAAAGGCTTCACGTGTAGATATCCCGAGTTGACCTTTGTCCCTTCGCCCAACGAAGCGGCCAGTGATGCAAATGGCGCTCATCAGACGAAAAGCGCTTATTCGAGCATCACAGTAAGTTCGTCTCACAATTCGAGGCCAAACTCATCTCACGCTTCATATAGTTCGTCGACGACGCACCCCCCACACCAAGGCGGAGATCAAGCCTCAAGAAAACACAGCAAGATAGCTCCCCGCAAATATCCAACTCGAGCAGGGGCATTTCTCAAGTCGCGAGTCAAGAGTTTGACAGCTCTAAGAGTGATCTGAACCCAGCCTGGACGCCCTCATTACCCAAGGCAGGCATCAAGGCAGACCACCCCCTCTCAACATGGGACAGCTATTTTACCACAAAGCACGTCTCGCCAGACCGCAAGGAAGCGGCTCTCCTGCGCCACTTCCGCTACAAGCTGGCCCCCTGGATCGAAGGCGGCGACCCCGTATCCCAGTTCGGCGTCGATGTGATGCGTCTCGCGCAGGACATACCACCCATCCACGCCGCCATTCTTGCCATCTCGTCCCGCCAATTCGAGCTCATGTCAGATGAAGGAGAGCATCAACGCGAGGATTCTGGCGCAGCGTACAGGAGAAATGCCTGCAACGGCCTTTTTGGCCAGGACATTTACACGAGGCGCGTAGGGGAGGCGCTGATGGCACTTGACGCGTTCTTGGACTCATGTCCGTCGCTGTGGAGGAGTCTGCCGTTGTTTGAACTTAAAGAAGTGAGCCACGATGGCTCGGTGTCTTCGGTCGAGGAGCCACTTCAGACACTTTACCGGCTGCATGCGAGAATTGGTATGCCATCCCTCTAAAACTTTCGCAGGGTTATTACTGATCTACTGTATAAAGATCTTGCGGCATCCATCTTGGCAGGACAGCCGCCACTCACCTCCTTGGCGTTCCATTCACCCAACTTCATTCGCGTCCCCGCTGAAGACCAGTCTGCAAAGAGCATTTACGACTGGTCCCTCTCCCACCTGACTATCTGCCTCCATTTCATTCACGGCAATTTGCAGCCATCTTCTTTCCCACTACTTCAGCTCGATCAGTCCCTCAACGCACCTCCAACTTTCTCTGCGCAGTGGTTCTCGCTTTGGACCAGCTGTCAGAGCTGGTACGACCGCCGGCCCCTCATGATGAAGCCCATCCTCGACATCCGTAGCGTCGAAGCAGGCCAGATCGATTCAACCAACAGCTCCGCCTTTCCCATTCAGGTCTACACCACTGCCATCGCGCTGCAGGCCAACATTGTATACCACGTCACCTCGCTGCTTCTCCTGACGCGAAAACCACGTCTGCTGAAGCTGCCTCCACACCAGCGCTACGCCGCGTCGCAAGGCTGGCACGCGCAGAACATCGCCGGCATCGCAACGCGCAACGATTTCGCAGAGCAGTGGGACCCTGTTTTCATCGCGGCGCTGCTCGTCGTGGCGAGAGAGATGACACATCAGTCTCAGCAGGAGGCGCTGCTGGGGTGCCTCCGTAGTGCCACGGCCCATACGGGAATTAAGCTCAGCCGCGAGATCCGCGAGCTCCAATCTGGCTGGACATCGGCGAGATCTTACGAGAGCACAACCCCTTAGTGCCGTACAACTTACTCACTTTGCTCATTGAAGTGCTACAGGGTGAGGGGCTAGCAGCCCTACTAGTCAGATACATGCGAGAGGTGACCTCTACACCCAGCCAGCTCGGCGCGTTGACACCCAATATAAATACGACTTATCGTTCTCTTGTTTCTTCGCGGGAAGCCATCGTGTGTAAAGATATGGAGAAATCGGATTCATTTTACTGGACACCTGAAACTTTAGTATTCAACATGTGGGCTGCTTTCCTCAGCCAATCCATCTTCTGCAGAAGGAACGCGCACACTTCGCAAAGCTGAGAGCCCTAGGTCCTCGAGCTAGATTGAAACGCGCGATCCACATATCTACGCCGTCATTCTAGGCTTGAAACATGAATAGCTTACAATTGCTCGGCTGCTTCGATCAAATGGCAGAGAGCAAACGGACCACAGGCCCCGAGCAACGACACACCAGGTACGAAGAACATTCTACAATACGCGATTCAAGCATCAAAGTCACCGAGGGGCAATGATGTCACTTCAAACAGACGGGGAAACACCCGAGAACCCTATTTCCTGGAAACCCCCCTATGAACATTTCGGGAAACATTTAAATTAGCGGCCGATTTGCCCCCCAATTGGCTCCAGATCATCAGGGTCTCTAACGATTCTTCCTGTACCATCGATTTCTGTTTCCGCTCCCGGGCCTGCATTGACACCACCAAAAGACCAACGTCTGGGGTCTCACCGAATGCGTGGCCATCATTGTCCTCGATCCGGGAGTCCAGTTTCTCGCAGCTCCAAAGGCGATGCTGTCAATGCTCTTTGCCGAGAAGACTTAAATGCAGGTGTCGTCCTTGTTCCTGTCATTATCCTTGCAGCCGCGGCTGCAGTAGGTCACGAACTTGATCGAGCCGAAGGGGCCGCCATAGCATTCGAAAAGCGACTCGCTGGGGTTTTCACCATCCGTGGGCTGGCCCGCATCGCGGAGCGCCTGATCAACCTGAGGGCCGTATGTTCCTATAGAGCTGTCAGAAGTCGGTTCGCCACGAAGCTCTGCGAGTTATGGCTGTACCCTTATGGAAGAGGCTGTGTCCGCAGTACTTAAGTCCCGCCTGGCAATTGTCCGCCAAGGCCAAAGGAGAGACTGCCAAGATGGCGAGTGAGATCAAGGTGGACTTGAGCATAGTGGATAATTTTTTCCTTGAAGTAGGATAATGTTTGTAGTTGTATAATGATGATTAATACTTGAGTGATGATGTTGAGAATCGAGGGAGAAAGCGAGGCCTTTATGTAGTCAAGGACAGTCAGGTGTTAGAGGAGCGGGTGCCAGCATATTCGGTGAGTGATCTCATTACGCAGTTGGATCAGAGACTTGTGAGACGATTCATTCTCACCTGATTGAACCAAACCAACAAATTCCCGCAATTATACATGATACTAGGCACATTAGGGATATCAAATCGCGGAGACCAACAGAGCGTATGATCAGATGTGGGGGTTGTTGGGACCTTTGTTCAAGGGCAACCAATACTCCTGCATGAAAATGCACCCAGTTTACCCTACTCCGCTCAGTGCCCATACACACCTTGTAGACGCGGCGAAGTGCCGAAATAGTCACATATCCACACTCATCAATACATTGTGCATATGTCCCAAGTCATACCCGTGTGGGAAGTATTTTCCTGTCGATTTTCCCTGTGGACGAAGTGTTCAACATACTTAGGCTACATAACCCCTTCCTACTAGTACTGGCAGAGTTAGCGAAGCTCATAGGGCCGGTGGCAAAGAGACTGGAGGCAGAATGCCAGGCAACAATCATGTCAATAACAATGAGTATGAGTCGGGCACGAAGGCAACGACAGTACTCCGTAGGTATCAGCTAAACGCCGGTGTTGCCACAATCCAGTCACATTTTCTCCACTAAGGTGGCCGATCATGGCGGTATACGACGTAGTGAAAATTGTACAAATAGTAGGATTGTTAATTAAGACACTGTTTTGACGACTCTCCCTTGTCCTGAGACTTGAGATGTGGACCAACGTATACGATTAGTACGACCAAATGTGGGTCATACATGTAGCCAGTCTGGACTCTGCAGGTATATCAGCGCTGCTAATTCGTGTGATGTACGAAGTACTCCGTAGTGCCAGAGCACAATTCTTCCGTGGTGACCGAAGTGTAGTCTCCACTGGAATGCGTTTGGAAACTCGAGCTGACGCTTTGACTGCGAGTGACAGGGGCAAAGAGTCATGATTGGCCAAAGTTCCAACGCTACCCCGATGCTCCGAACTGGTTTGCGGTTGTGCTTGGTCGCTGAAGAATGTCCGATTAGTTGCCGAGAACATCCGGTTGGTTGCTAAGGACCCTGCACTTGGTTGCAGGAGCCCATGTTTATTGGGTGCTAGAGACCATGCAGTTGGCTGCGAGAGACCATTTGGTCGGCGAAGGCGCTGCCCTTCGCCTTGGTCACTGGAAACCATGCAGTGCTTTGCCAAAAGGGATTTCGATTGATCGCTGAAGATGGGGTCCCCTTCAGCTGTTGAGGTCTGGACCGGTCGTCGGAAAAGGCTGAGACATTTTCCAGCAGGCACGCCGGGTTGTGCGAGCCGCCGTGGGGCCAACAGATCGTCACCAAGCGCACAGCGGCTGGAGCCGCTCGCGGAAGACACCGGCCCCGGTTGGGAACTCGTAATGTCGGCTTTTCAGAAGGCCGTGCTTCGTAAAACAGTGATTGAGCAGAAGACGGCCAGTTCATGCGCCCACTTTCCCTTCAGCCCTCGACTTATCTAGAGCCACGGCGATGAGGTCGCACATATGAAGGGTAAGTTCTGCGTGTAGCAAATTCAAGTTGCTGGAGGGCTATGCTGGGGCCAGAATCAACCCCCCCTCTTCCACCAAAATTTGACTGAAATATGGGCAAAGTTAGTGCCAGGGGGGCCTTTTTCGGACCTCTGCGGGGGCGAACCATGGTCAAGTCTCAAGTCCAACAAGGCTCGGCCAGCGAGCGCCAACTCCACGTCATCTGTCCGAGTACTCGCATCTTACACCGCACTGACGGACTCCTGTTCGTCGTTTTCCGCTCCACACGGCAGGAAGCGCCGAAGTCCTGCCCTGTCTGTTGATCGACGCATCTACTGTGGAATGGTCCCACGCCGCTTGGCACACGTGCTTTCAATGGCCCGATTGCCCGATTGCCCGATGACCCGTTGGTATGTTAGGCCTGGACCTTTCGGCTAATTACTCGTACGGGCACTCGTCAGCGCTAGGTGCCGCACGCTGCACGCTTTGAGCGCTTAGCCACTCGTATGTAGTCTCCTGAAGGCCAATGTAAAAGCAACTGACCCATCGGGGCCCCTTGTGCGCCCTCCTCGTGACGCATGGATGCTCTTGGGCACACGAGCACCTACTGTCTTTGGTCATTGCTGCGAACCTTCCGGTCAAAGCTACCTATAACGATGGACGCAAATTTCAGGTACCTGACTTGCGCCATTACCTCTCAAAGTCGTCAATTACATGTATTGAAGGATGGATTTCAAATAAAAACCCACCGGGACTACTTACTCGGACCTATCATCCCCGACGTTTCCTCTTGGGCCAAGCGATACACCTGCGCAGCCTTCAATTTCATCGAGATCACATGTCTACATGTACCCCAGAAGATTACTTGCAGGTTGTCACACAGAGCGCTTCCAGCCCGTTTAGAGCATACGATTGACGATATGAAATAGCCTTTTTCCTACAAAAGAGAATTGCCTGACGAGGCGGTCTTTTAATTGCTGATCCCCGCCCCTATTGTGGGTTTGCTCGCATTTGGGTTCTTCCGAGCCTTCAGCCAATTAGATGAATGCGCCTCTGCGCTCACCTTCACACAGGTTGTGATGGGTCACCCCCGCTTATGTGCCCAGCCTCGTACTTGGCGCCCAGACGAGCTTCCCTGCAGGAATCGATCGGGCTGCGGCTCTGCGGTCCTCCGCCCCTGTTCCGTAGTCGCGAAGCATCTCAGTCTTTGCTCATGGGTCAAGATAGAAACTTATCACAAGCAGCAGAATCCTTCCTGGAAGCGTGACATGTCTTAAAGCAGCATAGATGTGACCGGCGCATGCGGATATCAGCCGCGTTGGCCTTGCTCGTAAGCTTTCTCTAAATCTGTGAGCGGTCTGTTTTTGAACGTGCATAACAATGGTATTGAGTCAATATCAGCGTGTGTGCGAATTTGTTTTTGCTCCTAAGCTGGGTAAACGAGAAGCAGGAAAGCAAGTAGACCAGGGGTTCTGCGGAGATATGACAAGTCCAAAAGGGTGCTGACCGGGCCTACAATTAGACTATTATTCGATCATAAGCACCTTACTCTAGGCAGTAGGCTGAATGCTGAAATGGCATCTTTGACAGCGTAATTCTAGACTCGAGCCCAAATGTCGTGCTTCTTACGGGTCACATGGAAGACAGTGCCCCCCTTTTCTATATAAACACTACTTCGGAGTTGCAACTTCGTTTACTAAAGTCAAGACCTGCACCAAGCTATTCACCGATTGATGCCACCTGGGTCGTTGAGATAGACTCGGGAAGAAGTCACACGATGTAAGGATTCGTGGACTATGAAGCTATGTAATGTTGCGTTATATTGGCGGAAAAGCCTGACATTACAATGTTCAAGGTTGAGGCTGCTTTCTGAGCGATCGACTCCTATCTCGAGAAAAGCATATCAGATTTGCAAGGCCGAATTGTAGGCATGCTCGAACTAAATTAAGACGTCACCAGCACGCATGATATTTCTTTCAATTTGTTGCAGGGCGGGGGAGGGGCGCCTCGCCCCTGGAAACTACAACACCTCGCTACTTCACTGATGCTGAGCGAACGCGCTAATTAAGGCCAAAGACAGGATTTATTCCGCAGGGCTAGAGTTTGGGCCCGGTTGAATTCCAAATGGCATCAAAAATTGTAGGCAGAAAGAAAACGAAGGCCCCTTCAAAAGCGAAGCTTTAAAAAAAATCATCCTGTTGATCATCGACACTATGAACAGTGGAGGGATCATGCCATCTGGGCGCTTATACTGCGCCTCTGTTGTACACTCATAGTTGAGTCCGCAACACCCGATGACCGCTTCCATCGGGCATACTTCGTCTCACGTCGTCTTATCTTTTCTTTCTCTCAACCTGTACTTAATACGTTGAGGATGAAACAATACATCGATGGCCAAATGCAACGACGTTGTCAAAGACTGCAGAAAAGATGCGCCTGCCCAAGAAGATGATCATTCGACACAAAAAAACAGGATAGTCAGGGACATGGCCACATCTGAGATTTGGGAAAATATCGTAGTTTCATCAAGGCTATAGACAACTGAAGCATCATCTCACCTCGGCTAAGGGTCCTATAGTCTCAAAGGTCTGCGAACAGAAGCGATCATAATGCATGCCGGCATCTGACCTACAGTTCGAGAAACTGCTTTATCTATCTGCCCTTGTGTTCTGTTGGCATTCGTCCCGTTTGCTGTGCTTTTTCCTTTCTCACGCCGAGGTCTGCACCCATGCATCTGAGCATTATGGAACCCGGTTGTCAGGGTCCAAACAACAACCTCGCCGTCCACTGACTCTACCTGACCGTCCATTGTCCCGGGGCCAAAGTAGGTATGGAGCTATTGAAAGCTCTTTATTTGCAAGTGTCATCCCTGCCCTTGTCGTTGTCACGGCAGCCGTTATCACAGTGATCGTGGTACTTAATGGAACCAGCAGGACCGCCGAAGCAATAGAAGATGGCGTTATCGGAGTATTGCCAGCCTGTTGGCTTGCCCGCGGCTCGTAGTGCCTGGTCAATCTGGTCGAAATAGTCCCCTAAAGATGTCAGAGCCCGGGTTCTTCAGCTCTTTCGGAGGGGGTGAGCACCTTTCTTCATCAGGCTGCTACCACAGTATTTCAGTCCTTGCTTGCAGTTATCCGCAAGGGCGAGAGGAGACATGGCCAAGATGGCGAGGGAGATCAGAGTGGACTTGAGCATTGTGGGCGATCTTGACTTTGCGTTTATAAAACGATGTACGACGACTGGGTTGAGTGAAAGATGTCGTCAATCGACGGAAGGTCAAGGGCTTTAAATAGACGAGGCAAGGAGCTTTGCAGAGAAGCAGACACGTTCAGTGACTGACATACTCGCGCATCATGATCTGAGACTTAGACATCTGATCCTTTCCTATCGATCTAGGCAATATTTGCGTAAGACTTGCATGAGACTAAGCACATTATGGATATAAATCCATAGCTGGCCAAAAGAACGTATCATCCATTGCGGGTTGTTGACACTTACATTCAAAGACAAGGAGAGCTTATGCATGAAGTATTACCCACCATCCTTTGCAATGCTACGCTACTCGTCTGCGGGGGTACTCATTGCTCTTATAAGTCCTGTCTTGGCTTGAATTCGGACCATTTTCAGGCTCGAAATCATCAGCGCAGTTCTTGAAGCTCACTGGTACCACTTATGCCCGTGTGAAGAAATTGTAATTTTTTCTACGGGCCAAGCGTTCAACGCACCGAGGCTTTTATTAACCGCTCCCTCTTGGAACTGCCACAGGCGGCGAGAACTGTAGACCAGGAGCTCGACAACGATAATATCGAGCTAATGAGGACGAGTAGAGGTTTGCCATGATCAAGCCAGTCACATTTTCTCCACTGAAACAGGATATAGTACGAGGTAGTAAGAAGCACACATGCTTCAGCATTGTTAATTGGGGCATCGTTCCGTCAACTCTTGTAGGTCTCAAAAGCGCCAACCAACGCATAGAAGGACCAAATATAGATCATAGTCAGTCTGGAATCATATCAACGCTATGAATCCATACAAAGTACTCCGCAATGTCGGCGCATTCCTTCGGCACTCCACTTGTACATATATGTTTACTACTCGCATTGCCTTTAGCGACGGACCGGCCCGCCAAGAGGTATGGTTGGGCGAGTTTCAACATTGGGAAGATGTTATGACCGTGTTATTGCAGCCTGTGGTGACATGCTGTTGGTCGCTGAAGACCATGCAGCTGTCACTCAGCTTCCGCTGACGAGGTCTCAACCCATGGCGCAACGACACTGAGACATTTTCGATCAGGCATCCAGCGCTTTGCGGGCCGCCGTGGGGTCAAAGGCCCGGGGTTCAGACGGACAATACAAGAGCCCAGCTAATATCGGCGTCGGCTCTCTTACGCGTGGAAAGCATTCATTGGCAGAAGACAAAATTTAATGGGCCTACTTTTCTCTCTCATAACTCCTTCTCCTCGTAGCGTTATATCTGGGGTCTCATCACCGTGAGCAAGCATGTTATTATAGCTGAACCTATAGTGACTAAAGCTACGGGCTACTCGTAGGCAAGTCATGCCAAAGAGCTTGGCATGAAAGCCATCTCCACATATATCGTAACAACTATAGGCATATTCCGACAGCATCCACGCTACATGCGTCTATGGATAAGAGTGATATCTCGGGACCCTTGCGAGTAGACGTCGGCCCGGTGGTGGGCTCTGACGTGTCTGATTATCAGGTCAAGTGTGGAGTAGTCCCGCACCGATTGGACACGTACTAAGTACTTTGAATTTAACTTAGGTAAAAACGGGGACCCGCGCGGCCCCTTACTCGCCTACTCGTAGACCAATGGACCCATCTCGGGCAACTCCGTGCTTATGGGTTATGGCAAGAGGGTTGCAAAAAAACCACACATAGAAAGCAGAGATAGTAGAATCTGGATTGAACTCGGATGGGCTCCTTCGAGTGATGCAGGGAAATTATAGGTACTTGATTCGCACTATTTGTTTTCAAGATGAGTATATTAGGTGCATCTTTTATAATTAGAGAATTCAGGATACAATATGTACTTATTCAGACTGAGCATCCAAACCGGTACTTTTCCGGACACCAATAATAACCCCCGGGCACTAAGCTCGATGGTTATGCGGATCGAGTAGTATTGATATGTCCGGAAGCGACCCCGCCTGTGCCCATACGGATTCTAGTAAGTGCTTTACGAGTACGCTCTACGAGTAAGACCTCATGAAGAGATAAAACGCCACGCAAAAATCAACTGAGCTGCGCCTCTGCGGTCTTTACCCCTACTAAGTAGTCATAGACCATTTCAGCATTTGCTCACGGGTCAGTACAACAATTTGCCGCTGATTCGTGGGCGCAGGCAGCTAGATCTTCCCTAGGAGTCAGAGGCGAGTCATAACACCATAAGTCCTCACCAGCTCCCAAAGTTATCGTTCTAACCATACTCGTACCTTATAAAGGGTTGAGGTTCATATTCACCCAATACCAGGTGACGCGCGGCTCTCGCATCTGTGGAAGGATCAGGAGTACGCTGGCCTGGGGTCCTGCGGGGTTATGACATTGCTGAAGGCGCTAGGGTAATGCCGGTTCGGGCCACGATCAGACCATGGTTTGTAAAGTACGGTACTCCGTCAGGTTTGGCGTTCTTGGCATCTTTAGGGTGCTCTCCGTAGTTGCGGACTTGGGTATAAGTGCCAAGCTATGTGGGAGGTACGAGTAAGTGAATGAGGGTGTCACGGGCCTTCTTTTCCGGCATTGATACTGCGTTGTAGTTGTTCTAGGTTACGTATATGCAGTGACGGGGGTTAAACAGCCATTAAGTTGCCGAAGGTGGACCGATTAACGTAGACAATGCGTTTCAGAGGTCGCTGAAACGACAACCATATTTAGTACTTACACATCTTGCGCTGTCAATGTTCTGCACGTTACGACGATGCGGGTACCATCTTGCTTGAACATACCGCTCTTCACCGCGCTTGAGTCGCAAACCCGCCGATATTGATCCTCGGCTGCACTACACTTCAAATGCCGAGCGGTCACAGCCCTTTACGTGTCAATGTGTAACTTTCATGTCGTCTAGCCAGTGGGCTAACCACCTGGCTCTGCCGCTCTCTTCCAATTCACCATGTCGACAGGTTGAGAATCACCTGGGTTGCACATCTCTACTTCCGGCGTTGACTTGGGCCAATCTTCAACCGCCCACCGACGTCTAATGCATTACGACGCTACCAAGATCTTCCAACGTAATGCTGGACAACCTGACTTCAGATCCCCGCCATCGCCTCACACAAAAACTCTCGAAGACTACTGCTGCAGTCGTTCACTCTTCTTTATTTTGAAGTCTGTAGCGTTTGAGGTGCATGGGCGCGTAAAGCTTCAATGGCCGCCGTCACGCAGGCGCTATTTGGTGTGAAAGCCCCTTCTCCTGACCCCAACATTTCATCCGATGACCCGCATGTCTCTCGATATCGCCTAACTATCCCTAACCTACGTGAGGCATGAACTTAGTCCATCGTTGCTCTGGCATCAATAAACATTCTTTATATCGCTCGAGCTTCTCATTTTTTACACTCAAGGTAAGCAAGTATGAGAACAGCCATGTAGCTCTCTTATTGAGTCTAAAATTACCTTATGGTCCAGGGAATCCCCTTATTGATCTTTGTATCGAATGCTTTCCGACTGGATATTAGCCTTTCAAGCCTTATATATTTTTCCTGGATTTGATGTCTGATTGATGCCTAACGGTAGGCTCAGGCTATGTAGATGCTGTTCTAAAAATTATCTATAGCATAGTGGCGCAGACACTACGCGGCACCTTTGCGAACCTCTACTCCGTATCGACTTAGATTTGGCTTAGTAGGTATGGGGTTATGGCGAATACGTTCGCCGCATCTTGACACGGAAACGCCTCGAGTACGGCAACACAGACGCACGGATCTACCTGCAGAATGTTGTCATCGCCGGTGAGCCCGTCATTCCACTGACGCCTCCATTAACAGCGCCGCCCCCTTTACGGGCGCCGATACCGTGCACGGAGAACATTAGATCAGCAAATGGAAAGAAATGACGCAGGTAAGTTGATTTGTGTACGTGTGGGCCTGAACCTAATACGAACGTGTTTGTGACGAGCAGCACAGCGAAGATACCACCGCAATCAGAACTCGTGATCATCTTGGACACCGTTACGCAAAAACTTTATCCTACTGCACTCCTCAAATTGCTGGCGTCGTGAACCTTTCTATCCCACCAAGCATGACAATCCGCCTAGAACCAACTCAACGAATACGTAGAGATCGTACCGTGAGCATGCTGGCCAAGTATTCAAAACTGCTACTTGCGGTTAATCATATAATCTAATTCGCGAAGCGCCGCAAACTAGTAATCTTAGAAAACCTGCGTAGAGATACATCGCCATGCAACCGAGGTACACTACGCCGACCTCCCAATATTCTCACTTCGGGCTAACGCGGGCAACTCATAAACTGGAGGTTTAGAGTAAAGCTCGGCCGGAATTCCCCATGAATCCAGCTCGTCGGAGTTTGATTTGCCGCTACAGTCAATCTTGTGACCCTGGGCAGGCCGTGCGGCTGGGGGCGATTTTGGTTGTCGTCTGCGGTGCCTAAAGTACCAGATAGCAACACCAATCAAGACGAGGCCTGCTGCTCCTCCGACGACAGCTCCCACTATGACTCCTACGGGGGGTTCCGTATGCGTAGCGTTTGAGGCTTCAGTAGCTTCTGAGGTAAAGAGGCTTGTGGAAGTAGCGGTTGACGACGAAGCTCGGTTGGATGTGGTGATGGATGCGGCTGGGGTTGACGTGATGATTGAGATAGCTACAACGCTCCGCGTCAGACAAAAGAAATGGGCTTGCGCGTCGATGGCTCACAAACTTTGAGGTAGTGGATCTAAAGTGACGAAGTGGGTGTTGTGCTGATCCAAGTCTATGCAGCCGACAGAGTCTTGAGAGTCAAGCCAAAAGCCTGTTTGGCCGCCCGGACAGCAAAAGTACCCTGCATGCTCATACATCGTCCAAGTATTGTTTGCACAGTGTGGAGAGGCCTTCAGATTTGCTGTACAATCATTTTTTGAGGGACAGCATACGCCGTTCGTGATGCTGTCGCTGCCGTCAGGACATTGCGAATCGTCAGGACAACAGGCGAGGAACCCGCCCCAGGTTGTTTTACACTGTTTCTCGCCCGTGGGACAGGTTCCATTCCTGCGGTTGGCAAATCCGTTCGGCGGATCATACAATGACATTTGCTGAAGATTGAGATTGGAAACGAATATGTCGACTTGATTGAACGATGAAGAATACGGCAGAAGTTGGAGAAGGTGAGAGAGAGAGGTTGGAGGGGAACCGAGCGTTTGCAAGTTGCGCAACATGGGTGTTATAACCGCCAGAGTACGTTGTTGGTTGGTATTTGACTTACAGCCCCGCTCTCCTGCATGAGCAGGGCGGCAAACGTGAGGTATTGGTTGCATCCCTTCAAGGCTGCTAAGACTACACTTGCGTACCGGGCAGGGGTTCTGGCCAACCAAAAGCCGCGTACTCAACGATACATGTAATTTGGTGTAATTATAGCCTATGATAGATGTACCAGCAGTTTCCCTTGCTACAAAGAGCTACATCGCACTGATCGTAGTCCCATCGCGTCTGCACACGCCTTGAATTAGCACTCGAGGGCCCGTACGGCTGCCGCTAACTTCGCGACCGTAACATCGCCAAGCCGGTAGCCTTGATACGCAAGGCAACGCGAGGCTTTATTTCGATTAACAGATTTGTGCTGCTGTACGGGCGTAGAAATGTCGCTAGCCCGAAACCTCTGCCTTGGGTGCGTTTTTTGGTAGAGTTGAATCGCGTTATAGTCTAAGTCTCTCGACGTTCCAAGCTAAGCACGGGTGATGGATGTGGCAGTTACGCAAGTGTAGTCTTAGCAGCCTTGAAGGGATGCTGTCTGCGTGCCGTGCCGTCTCGCGCTCTGCCTGCCTGTAACGTACTCCGTACTGGGGCCTTCTTCATCTGCCCATGCCCCTCGATCTTGCAGCTCGAAACCACCCGCTGCTTATTGCCCCGCGAACCTTTCGGGATTGCCGTTACCATAATTCGGCGTTAACGTCGTGTGCAAGAATGCCTATCCGGACATCACCAGCCGATCCGCCAGTAGACTCAGCTCCAGTGTCCACGACAATTGAATGTATCGCTGTGCGAGCCAGCACCGACGACGAGTCACCGAGTCGGCCCTCTCGGGCTTGCACTAGCTATAATTAGCAATCTCCGCGAGACCTGCTGAATGAGTGTCCAATGGTAAACCACCTCCACGAGCCAGCGACTCGGTAAGCGCCACGCCCCAGACGAACTTCGAGGCAAAGGACCTGGGTCACGTGGGATCGACGTACAAATATGCGGAATTCACTGGCACGAATCTGATTTACGGGTACTCCGTACTAGCATTGTCTTCAATGATTCGACGTCGCGCTGTCACCGAGGGCGCGTCCCATGTGTCTCACCGGCTCCCCACAACTTGATGGCACTTTCGCAATAAAATCGGCAGCCATTTGACAATAATTCACTCGACGTTTGGCGCAGCCCGCGCTGATCCTTGTAGTCGACTCGAGCCGTGATTCTTGGCGTCCATAATTAGCATTGGCGTGTTCACCATTTAAGTCACGGCACCCCGTTTGCGGTTGAATCGATCATCGGTGTAACCGCCTGGTGGCTTGTGAAATGGTCGCTGTGGGCTGCTCCACGACTCTGGACGACATCGCGGGTGCCACCTGGGTGCTGGTAACGCCTTCGGATGCATTTTGTCGGATGGTCGTACTGAAGAGGACTTAGCGAACCCGCGATGGCCAGCTGTCGCGTTGGGAAGTTTGGTTACACATGTTTATATTAAGTATGAGCAACTGGGACCCAGCCTGTGGGGCTTGCTGTACTTTAGCAATGATACCTCAGCAACAGCCGGAGGTCCGTTATATCTAGCCGCGCCGCTATAGCTTGGAGAATCTCCTCCGACAAAGTTGAGCACCACTCAAGAACTCAAGGGCAGCCAGTCAAATGCCAGTAAATTTACGTTCAAGCAGCGCCGCTATGGGGCTACAAGGTCTTTTTCGGTAAGGCCAGTCGGCTATGGAGGGCCTCACAGCGGTATGGCGGACGTATGGATTCTCGTCCTCAAGCGGCGCCTCTATAACCTGTAGAATGTCATCTGGCAAGGCCGATCGGCTAGCGATGGTCCCAACAGCGGCCTGGCGGATGTACTCGTTCTCGTCTTCAAGCCGCGCCGCTATAGTCTGTAAAATCCCATCTGGCAAGCTGGATTGGTTACCGATGGCCTTGATAGCGGTCCTGCGGCCGTTATAGTCCTCGTCCTCAAGCCGCGCCGCTATAGTCCGTAGAACCCCATCTGGCAAGCTAGATTGGTTACCGAGGGCCCTCATAACGACCAGCGGGACGACCAACTCTCCATCCTCGAGTTGCAGCACTACGGCTTGTATAATGTGGTCCCGTAAGTCAGATTGGCGGCCGAAGGCCTCGACAGCGGCTCGCCTTACACGCCAGTCCTCATCCTGAAGCCGCACTACTATCGCCTGTAGGATTGTATCCGCTATGATGAATTGGCGGTCTAACGTCTCAATGGCGGCCTGCAGGTCGCCGCAGTTCCAGTCCTCGAGCTCTACTACGACGGCTGTAGGATGTCGTCCGGTAGATTAGATTGGCGATCAAAGGCCTCGATGGCCGCCTGCCGGACCAGCTTATCCTCGTCGTCGAGCCGCACAGCCAGGGCTCGTAGGATTTTCGCCGACAAGGCCGGTCGGCTACCGAGTACCTTAACAGCGGCCAGCCGAACGGCCCAGTTCCCATGCTCAAGCATTGCTGCTATGACTGTACAATGCCGTCCGATAAGTCAGATTGGCGGCCGAGGGCCTCGACGGCTGCATCCCGGACGAATCTATGTCCATCCTCGAGCCGCGCTATCACGGCTTGGAGGGTCTCCTTCGACAAGTTCGATCAGCGACTCAAGGCGCTCAAGGCGGTACGGCGGACGGCTGCGTTCGTGTGGCTAAGACGCGCCGCTACGGCCTTAAGGATCTCGTCCGGCAAGTTAGATTGGCCGAAGGCCTCTACAGCTCCTTGCCGGACGACCGAGTCCCCGTCCTCAAGCCGTGCTAACACGTCTGGGTGGATCTTCTTTGGAGAGCTCGATCGGCGTCTCAGTGTGTGCAAGGCGGTACGGCGAACATCTTCCTCCTTGTCGCTGAGGATCACCGCTATGTCATGCAGGTTCGCGCCAGACTTGTCGCCCTGCGGCTCCTCTTCTCTCCCGGATGTGTCAATCGGGGCAATCGAGACTAGGGTTAGCGCAATAAGATGATCTCGCACATGGCTCTCGAAGCCTCGACTGCCTCTCTTTCGCGCTGGTGGGGGGTTTCAATCTGCTCCAAATCTTTTAAAGTGCCACCGCAAAACGGGCAGCCATTCTGGAAGATTTCCGGCTCCGTGATCTTGCTGTACTTCAATACTGTAGCATTCAGCGATTCCTTGATACTGTGGCTATCATGGCCTCTTATGTGCTCCTCAAGAGACTGAGACGTCGAGAACAGCATGATTTGTGACTCATACCCATAAGGGGCAATGCAAGGCCAGCATTGCCAAAGCGTCTGGCTGTGCTCCATGCTGATCGGCTGAATGATTTGGTTCATGAAGCGATCGCATAGTCGACTGCCGAATCCGTGTCTGATGCTCTTCTTGCCCTGGATGATTGCCCTCTTTGACTTACTTCACGACCTGTGCCCTTGTATCGTGTACAAGTTGTTGTTCTCTCTTCCAGTGATGCCGCCCTTTTTAATCTTGCTTGCCAGATGATGAATGATGGCCCGATCGCACTCAGATGCAGTTTTAACTACTATTCGAACTTCTTGCCCAACGAAGGGAGCACTTCCGCAGGTTTCAGTCACCCAGCCAGCCCGCTGCAGCGTCGCATCGGCTACGACATACGTCCGCAAGATCGTCCGTTATGAATGACCGGAGACGGCCAATCCCGCCAGAGCCTGCAACCCCATTGGACACGGACCTTGGATAGATAAGTACCTCAATGTGCCCATGCCAGTGGTGCGTTGGAGGCTGCGGCGAGAATTGGCGCCACGAAAAGCTGAAAGGGTCATGTGCCAAGGGCGACGCATGATTATGGGACGGGTGCGCGCTTTCCGCTGGGCTCCATGCAAGCCACCGAGAATCGCTTTCTTATATGATAGGTTGTCGCTGCTGCTGCTGCTGCTCTCAATGCGCTGCTCCAAGCCTCATCGCGCGGTCATGCGGCGAGTCCCAGGCTCAACAACACTATGGCTCCCCAGAGGGTTTGCGCAGCGTTATGCGCGGTTATCGCCCTGGCATCTACTGCCTGCTGTGCAGGTCCCATAGCGGTTCCCGGCACTGAGTCGTTGGAGTCGGACAAGTATCATGCGCCGGCGTACTACCCAGCGCCGTACGGCGGATGGGCCGACGACTGGACCGAGAGCTACGTCAAAGCGAAGAAGATGGTCGACGCAATGACGCTGGCGGAGAAGTCGAACATCACGGCTGGAACGGGCATATTCATGGGTACGTATGTAAGTCCTATCATATGTGGCGTCTCGATGGATCACTCTCATATGTAGCCGGTAATATGGCTGTGCAAGAGCGAGCTAACAGGGTGACAGGGTGAGTGCCTTTCACATATACAAGCACAACATCAGCCTTCCGCCACACCCGACATATACTGGGTTTGGAGCCTACCATTGACTCCCACTAACTCGTCACAGCCACTGCAATGGCAACACCGGCTCCGTCTCTCGCCTCGGCTTCCCCCAGCTCTGCCTCAATGATGGCCATAGTGGTATCCGCCAGGCCGACCACGTCACCGCGTTCCCGGACGGCATCACCGCTGGCGCCACCTTTGACAAAAAGCTGCTGCGCCGGCGTGGTGAGGCCATCGGACGGGAGGCTCGCGGCAAGGGCGTCAACGTATGGCTGGGACCGACAGTCGGCCCTATGGGACGCAAACCCAAGGGCGGCCGCAACTGGGAGGGCTTCGGCGCGGACCCGGTGCTGCAGGGCGCTGGCGCGCGGGAGACGATCCTCGGCGTGCAGGCGCAGGGCGTGATTGCGACAATCAAACACTTCATCGGCAACGAACAGGAGATGTATCGCATGTACAACTCCTTTCAGTATGCGTACAGCTCAAACATAGGCAAGACGGGCATACAACTACAGCACGAGCTGAATACCAACTAATGTATATGTCAGATGACCGAGTCTTGCACGAGCTTTACATGTGGCCCTTTGCGGAGGGCATCAGGGCCGGCGTGGGCTCCGTCATGACCGCGTATAACGCCGTACGCCGCCACTTGCATCCTCTCGTTTACTCACCAACGTCAACTAACATGTGTCGTCCAGGTCAACGGCTCCGCATGTAGCCAGCACCCCTATCTCATCAACGGCTTGCTCAAGGACGAGCTGGGTTTCCAGGGATTCGTCATGTCCGACTGGCTTGGCCACATGTCGGGCGTCGCCTCGGCTCTCGCCGGCCTGGACATGGACATGCCCGGAGACACGCAGATACCCTTGCTAGGCAATTCGTACTGGATGTACGAGCTCACACGATCGGCACTTAACGGCTCCGTTCCCATGGACCGCTTGAACGACATGGCGACGCGGGTCCTCGCCGCCTGGTACAAGATGGGCCAAGACAGTGCCGACTATCCGGCGACCAACTTTGACACCAACACCAAGGATGAGAAGGGTCTGCTCTATCCCGCTGCGTTTCCTGACACGCCAACAGGCGTAGTCAACCAGTTCATCTCTGTACAAGCGGACCACGATGTCATCGCCCGGCAGGTGGCTCAGGATGCCATCACAATGCTCAAAAACGATGACGGCCTGCTCCCACTGTCGGCGTCACGCCCGCTTAAGGTCTTTGGCACGGACGCGCAGAAGAACCCCAATGGACCGAACGCGTGTGCGGATCGGAATTGCAACGAGGGCACGCTCGGGCAGGGTTGGGGCTCTGGCACTGTCGACTACGTTTACCTCGATGACCCCATTGGGGCGCTCAGGGCGCGGGCCAAGGACGTCACGTTCCATGATACAGATACATTTCCCCTTGTTGTAGATACCCCCAAGGACGATGACGTGGCGATTGTGTTCATCAGTTCGGACGCTGGCGAGAACACGTACACGGTCGAGGGCAACCACGGCGACCGCGATGCTTCCGGGCTGTTTGCTTGGCACGGCGGCGACAAGCTCGTGCAGGACGCCGCGAAGACGTACAAGAACGTTGTTGTCGTGGCTCACACGGTCGGGCCGCTTATCCTTGAGCAATGGATCGGCCTCGCTGCCGTCAAAGCCGTGCTCATCGCCCACCTACCCGGTCAGGAGGCCGGCCGCTCCCTTGCTGAGGTGCTCTTCGGCGACGTCTCCCCCTGCGGGCACTTGCCTTATTCCATCACGCGCTCTGAAGGCGCAATGCCCAAGAGTGTCACCCAGCTCATCAGCTCGGAGTTCCTGAACCAGCCGCAAGACACATACTCGGAGGGTCTGTATATTGACTATCGCTACCTGAATAAGAACGGCATCAAGCCGCGGTATGCGTTCGGCCACGGGCTCAGCTATACCAACTTTTCATACACGAACGCCACCATCGCCAAGGTCACGCAGCTGACGCAGACGCCGCCGCCCCGGGCTCCGAAGGTCGGCATTCTCAGCTATGCTCAGCCCATCCCGGCGTCCAGCGAGGCCGTCCAGCCCGCCGACTTCCACAAGCACTGGCGCTATATCTATTCGTGGCTGAGCAAGTCCGAGGCCGAAGCCGCGACGAGGGACGCCAACAATAAGTACCCCTATCCCGACGGCTACACTACCGAGCAGCGTCCCGGTCCGCGAGCTGGCGGTGCCCAGGGTGGAAACCCAGCGCTTTGGGACGTGGCCTACACGCTAGCCGTCACAGTGACCAACACTGGGGCCACGCACGCCGGCAAAGCCTCCGTACAGGCGTACCTGCAGTTCCCGTCGGGCATCCCATATGAGACGCCTGTTATCCAGCTGCGCGACTTTGAGAAGACGGCGGAATTGGCGCCTGGGGAGAGCGCGAGGGTTGAGCTGCACTTGACGCGCAAGGACTTAAGCGTGTGGGATGTAGAGATACAGGACTGGGTGGTACCGGCGGTGGATGGCGGGTATAGAGTCTGGTTGGGGGCGGCGAGCGACGATCTGCGGACGATGTGCCTCGTGGACGTGCTAGAGTGTGTGGATGCTGTTCAGAGCCCGGTGTGAAGATGCAAAGGGACTTTATGAGGAATCTGAGTCTATACAAGATGTATAGAGGACCTCCACATAATCCTCGATATCGAAGATGTAATCGTCGATCGTTGTTGTGTAGTGTAGTGTACAGACATCCATTCCTTATTCTCCTCGTCGCGTATTCCGACAACATGGTCGCAACTTGTGGCTGTATATGTCCTCTTCCACATACGCTTCCCATCGCCCCTAAAAGTACAGTCGTCCGAGGGTCAAGCCCATCACCACGCCACGTTTCGCCGCCCCTTTAGCTTCCTCCGGAGAATGATCCGCCGTCCCGTCTTGCTGCGCATGCGGTACAGGAAACCGTGTCTGCGCTTCTGTATCAGGCGCGTATGCCCGTTCATGGTGTTGCGCGGGCCAAAGCGCAGCTGCAGGCCGCCCAGAGCCGGGTGTGAGGAAACCGCGCTCGTAGGCACGACGTCGGCGGCGGCGCCCATGGTCGTCGTTGTGGGCACGGGTGTGAAGCTGGTCATGCAGCTGGGACGGCGGCTCGGGGTGAGGGTCGGTCGGAGGGGCGAAAGGGTTGTGAAGCTCCTGGGGATGTGGTCAGTTGACGTCCGCTACGGCGGATGAATGGAGGGCCAGGCGTACCTTGGGCCCGAGGAGAGGGGCTTGGCCAGGATGGGCCGCGCCAGGCGGGCGAAACACTGCATTGCGGCGGCGACACTGGCGGGATGCAGAAAGCTGTCGGCGATGAGATGGTAGCGCAACGGGAGGCCGAGTGCTACGGTCGTGTTCGTGATGCTGAGGTTGGAGGTTTGAAATTTCGCTGGAACTTGGGCTGCGGGCCCACTTTTCTTGTCGGCAGTGAACTCACCAGCGTCGCGCCACTGCTGGAGGCTCCCAACTTCTCAAGCTTCGACCTGTCGTTGACATTATGGCCGAGGTCAGCAACATGCCTTGTAAATCCCACACAGGCAGGCTTCTCAATTGAACCCTGTACTTGAATGCGTTGCGCATGTCTATGCACGTTCCACGGATCGCAGTGTTGGCAACTGCCGAGTGTGGCTCATCGGCAGCGTGACTCACTGACACCCGCAGACATGTAACGAACACATTAAGCTCAATGCCCAGCATGCCCCGAGACAGATCATCACTTCTGACCCCTGGACTGCGACCGAAAAGCGTGGATGATGAAGAAACGCGGCTACTACATCTGGATCAACGGCTTCCCGGGCGTCGGCAAGCTCACCGTCGCGACGGAGCTGCAGCGCCTCATCCCCAACTCGGTGCTAATCGACAACCACCAGCTCATAGACGTGGTGAAACTGGCGCGCGATCATCCCGAGTATAACGCGCAGAGAGGACAGGTTCGGCAAGACGCGTTCCGGAAATGGGTGCACCCTGGCAGCGACGAGGAGAGTGGCTGCGGGAGCCGAGACGAGCAACTTGGCCGCGTTGTCATTTTCACTGGTGCGTTAACATTTCCTCGGCAAGTATACTAGGACAACATTGACATCGGGAAGACTGCATGACCACCGGCAGTCTCGGCGCTGCGTGGTCGACCGCGCACAAGGTCGCCGCAGAGAAAGCCGGTCGCCCCTTCTTGCCAATTTATCTCGTATGCTCCAAGGAGGAGAACCTCGCGCGAGTGGCCAGTCTAGAGCGTGGGCAGAGCAGGAAGGGGAAGCTGTGCGACGTAGCATTGGTGAGCGGGTTTCTTGATAGACTGGCGATATACAGGTTCCCTGCACAGGGGGTGCAGGTTGACGTGACGGAGCTGGCGCCGGTGGATGCGGCGCGAAGGATTGTCGAGGCGATGATTGATGACCAGCGTTGACCTTTGAACTTTCCCATTAAAACACAGCTTTTCAATCTTGTGAACTGCTATGTTTTGGTCAGCCTGGGCTAAGGACAGGCCTGCTGTCGTCTGAGGCTCTGTCTCACGAAGAGTCCTGACTCACTTCATATGTTCTGGCCCGCTGCTCAGCTATCTCATATGAGACTCGGGACATCTTTGTTAGAACCAGTCTCCATCGTTAACATTCATTTCACGATAGTCTCGGCCCTTTCGTGCCTCACTGATTCGTCCAGACATCCTCAACGCTGCCCCTCGGGGACTTGCTGGTGATACCAGCGTGCATCTTGGTGGCATCATCAAATCACCGTGTCTACATGCCTTATATCGCGTCAATGAGCAACAAGAACGGTTTGCAACGTATTCATTGCTGCTAGCAGGAACTCAGCTTATGCGCTCAATCAGCTCCCTGTCGCTTCATCAGCGAGCCCCCGATACACCAGCTCCTGATATCTCTCTTCTTGCCCCCGTGCCCACTCCTCCACCTTCCTCTCCGCCTCTTCCCACGCCATGACCATCGTCACCTCACCAAAGTAATTCACCTCGCCCTTCTGCCTAAACCCCAGCCTTTGGAACAGCGCCCTGCTACCCGTATTGTCCTGCTTGATCTTCGCCATAAGACCCGTGAGCCTCACGCCGCCTTGGTCTAGAGATGTATTCCCGGTGATGTACTCTTTGAGAATTTCGGTCAGGTGCCGTTGCAGGTATGTCAGCATCGCGCAAACAGAGCCTCTTCCGAAGCCTTGCCCGCGGTGCTCGGTCTCCGCAATCATAACGTCTACCTCACCAACAAGGTTGTTATGTGGTATGTCGCCCTCGTCCTCGTCCGGGTAAAGGAAGAAATTGATGTCTCCTCGCATCCTATCATCGGCGTCGGCATCCCTCGCTCGGACAAATTGGGCGTCCACGGCGTCTGGAGTGGGCTTCAGCGGTTCGCAGACGATGAACGTCATTTTGTCCCGCGCCGTGCGCCACGACTGCTGGTTTTCGTATTCCTCTTCCAGACTCATGGGCTCAGAGGCCGTCGCTTCTTGAATGTTCTTCGATTGAGGTCAATCACTTCATGTTGTAAGGCCATTTAGAATGGAGACGATCCTACAGGGTTTTGCATCCAGCCGTGGTATTTGAAGACATGATGCGCCTCGTACGGCACCAACAGCACCGGGCTTGTCGCAATTGCTAGGGAAACTTTAGTAGTTTCCTCTCATTAGACCCGTTTCGCTCTTACCTGTTTTCTCATTGACCCTCATTTCGCGTGGTCTTCGGGGCGGTGGCTGAGCAACTCATTCGTGAAAGGTCAAAGTTCGTCAGGCCATGCAGGTGCAGGGTAAGCTACCTGGCGAAAACAGACTCGCCCACACATGATGGCTCATCACTTCGTCCATTTGCATCTCGCATGCTGTCATTATTTTGGGATTATCATACTCACCTATTTTACATAATATGGTACGAGTATCTTACACAGAGCTGGTGCCCGCCAGGATTCGTTCTAATGTACAAAATTATTCGGCTTCGGCTGTGCTGGCTGCGTGCGCTTCGGCCAACAGCTTCCCCACGGCTTCCTCACCCATCCTAGCTTCCATCGCCAGCAACTCAGCCATCTGGTTCATCTTGTTCTTTGTCTTCGATTGCAGCATTGTCCTCAATTGCTCTTTGACCTCCGCATCCGAATCATTCGCATTCGGCGTCGGCGGAAAAATGGTGTCCCACTTCTTGGTTCGGCCCTGATCGTTGCTGGGCTGTGCCTCCGTCCCGTAGTCTGCATCCTTCCCTTTCTCTGCATATTGCACCGTGCGCCTCTCCGGCTTTACGCCCAATCCATCGAGGAGCTCGGATGCCTTGGTCGGCATAATAGGCTGGAGCAGGATGCCTGAGATTCGCAACGCCTCGGCGCTGTTGAAAATGACCCAATTTAGCAACACACGAGACTCGGGATCCGGGCTCTTCACGAGATTCCACGGCTCCGTGTCAGAAACGTAGCGGTTCGTCTGTTTTGAAGCGTGTAAGTCTTAGCATCTCTCGTATCTCAGCAAGAAACATACCTCTCGAAGAAGATTAAAGATTTCTCGGATGGCACCGCCCGTATCGCACTTGTCCATCTCCTCGCAGAATGCCGGCGCTGCCTTTGCCAGGTGGGACTCGAGGCTGAGGTAACGTTCCTGAGGGCTGTCCGCCTCTATGTGCTTCGAGACGTCCCGGAAGCCGCCATCTCGATATGTCGCGACAGCCTCTTTCGTGGACCACTTGGCCGTGACCTTGGGCCTTGCGATTCGGTAAAACAGGTTGCCAATATTCGCCTGTAAATCCTTGGCATACACTGACCCGAGTAGTTGGTTGGAGTAGCCCATATCCTTGCTGAGGCTGCCATTGCGCATGAGAAAGTAACGCAGAGGGTCGATATCCCAGCGCTGCACAGCGAAGAACGGGTTCACTACATTACCGAGCGACTTCGACATTTTGCGGTTCGACATGGTCCAATGATTGTGGCAAAGAATCCTTTTTGGTAATGGCAGATCGAGAGCCATGAGGAGCGCCGGCCAGTAAATGGCGTGGAACCGAAGAATGTCCTTTCCAATGACCTGCATATCAGCCGGCCACAAGCCCATGTCGTCGTTGGCGGAATACCACTTGGCTCCGTAGCCAGCGTTGGTGAGGTAATTTATCAAAGCGTCGACCCAAACGTAGATGGTCTGCTTGCTATCCTCCGGATCACGTATGCCCCAGCTGAGTCGTGAAACTGGACGGGTAATGGACAGATCCTCGAGATGGTCCTTGACCCAGTTGCGCACCTCGTTCATCCTGTGCACCGGTGTGATCCAACCAGGGTTTTCGTCGTAGAATTTGAGCAGAGCATCCTTGTATTTGGTCAGGGGGAAGAACCATGTCTCTTCCTTGATCCACTCCACTTCATTGTCCGTCTCGACGCTGACCATGATCTTTTTGCCCGTCTGCGGGACTATACTCGGCTGTACCAAGTCTTCTGGGTAGAAGCATTCATCGCTGACTGCGTACCACCCTTCATGCGACCCCTTGTATAAGCCCAGCTTCTCGGGCAAGCTGTGCTTCAGCTGTAACCAAAAGTGTTTGACTGCCTCCTTATGCTCTTTGTCCGTCGTCCGAATGAAGAAGTCGTGCGCTATGTCGGCCGATGCGGCGAGCTCCCTGAACTTGTTGGAGTTGCCGTCGCAGAACTCCTTTGGATCCATGTCCTCTTTGGCCGCGGCCCGTTGAATTTTCATGCCGTGCTCGTCCGTACCCGTGCAGAGGAAGGCTTCCTTGCCGTTGATCTGTTGCCATCGCTTCAGGACATCCGTCAGGACCATTGTATACAAGTGTCCGATATGAGGAGCTTGAGATATGGTCAGAATGAGCTATCCGACGAGAAGTAAGCGAGAACCTACCAGCATTGACGTAGAATATCGGTGTCGTGATGTAGTAAGGCTTCTCAGACGCCTTCGGAGAGCTATCGGAGCTGGCCCAGCGACATTGACGGCGTTGGCGCGGTTTGCAGCTCGGGCAGAACCATCCAGATGGCGAAGCGAGTCGCGACCTGGAAAGGCGCAAGCCCCGAAGGGCATGCAACCCGAATGGCTTCATATTGGCGCGTGACGAATCTGCTGAAGCTATCGCGGCCTGGCATCGAAAGATGGCGTGGATAAGGTCGGATGGATGCACAGTGTGGAATAGCAGTTTCGATAACTGTACCAAATAATCAAGCTGAGCAACTCCCGTCCGTCATGTCGCAACATCCTCCAAGCAAAAGCTCATCCTTTTTATTCACTTCAACGCGTGACATCAACTCTTATACGTCTGCCACTTGCGAAACACAAGCCGTTGCCGCTCATTCAATTACATTATGCCTCCGCCGGATGCCGACACCGAGGTGAGAACCTCGAGTGAAGGTGAGTTCCCTTCTCCAGATTGTTCTTCACTGCCACCGCTCACCTCAGCGTCGCAGCCGCCGAGACGCTTGTCAACCACTACTACCGAGCAATGAACAATCGCTCTTCGCTTGAGGGCTTCTACATCAACTCATCGCCACGATACTCAATCGCCGCTGACATCTCCATCAACGGCCAGATCGTCGCCACGCCTGCTCAGTACTCAACGCTGCTGGAAGGTCAAGGGCCTGGGGTGCATTACGAGATAGAGTCTCTAGATGCGCACGTCATCAACCCATCATCTGCGTATGGCGCGCCGGAAAACGTACACGACAACGCAAAGGTCGAGAAGAGCGGAGGGCGCATGAGCATCGTGGTTACGACCATGGGCAAGGTTTCATTTGGCAAGGGCAGGGAGGCGCCGCAGAAGATGTTCAACGAGACGTTTGTGCTGGTTCCAAACTGGGACTCCATGGCTAGGAATCCCCCGCGCGGCGCAAAAAGGTGGCTCATCATGTCGCAAAATTTCCGCGCTTTGTGAGGCAGGGTGACGGGAGATACGAGCTACGCGACGAAGGCGATGTGCAGTCACGACGTGACTGCGTCTGACCGGCATATTACACGAGGCACCGGAGTTACGGGTAATATTTGCATTGGGATAGAGGTCTTCGGGCAAAAGAAGGTAGTGCGTGTGGTAAGGCGAAAGGCAGGATACCAGAACCAACCGAGCAATGCGAAGCGTCTGGGGCGCAACATGGGACTAGAACTTACCTTGGGATTACAGCATTGAAATCACCAATGCACCCTTCTCGATTGTTCTCAAACAGGACTATTGTATGCCCAACAAGAGGCTCAGCCCTGGCGTGAGAGGCGCCTGAGTTGGCAAAGATCGGGGATTTCTTCGGGCACTTCACAGCACTTATGAACATTGCACAAAATCTGGAAATACTCGGTCACCATTAGTAGAGCAGGCTGGAGGGTAGCTGAGTGCAGCAGCTTGCGAGTTGTTGGTGGGGAAGACGGGAGCTTAGTTCACTGTACCGTGCCGGGCCCAAGCAACAAACATGGCGGGGTCAGCAAGAACAATACCTTGTGGTCAATGCCTTCAGCCTCGGTGCTTGCAGCCACCATAGATCCCACCTCTCCACCACTGCTTCGACCATGCCGCCCAAGCCCAAGGGTGGTGCAAAGGCCAACAACCCTGAGCCCAAAGGTGTGTCCCCCTCAGCGATCACACAAAAGGCCCTTCCCGATGTTGACCGCACGTCAAGCAGCTCCTGAGCCCACCCCCGCAACCGTCGACGAGCGAACCCGACAGCGATTCTACCAGACCAACCCGGTCGAAAAGCGGTTCGAAGAGGTTGCATTGCCGGGTCTTACGCCAGCTGAAAAGAAGACGTACATACATTCACGGCTTCTTCTGCCCGTCGCCGCGCATAAGGTGCCGCTGTCGAGCAAGACTGAGCGCGAGTTCTGGAAGCAGGTCACGAAGGAAGCTGTGCCCATCCGACGCCTGCGCAAGGACTACAGCTGGGGAAAGGACAGAAGCGGTCGAGATTTTGGGTCGTACAAGATCGAGGACTTTGAGCAGCGTAGCCTCAAGCAAGCTAGGTTGACGGCATTGGACATTCTTCACCGCAGCTTTCTCGCCAAGAGAGACGTTGCGCGAAGAAACGCAGCCGACGTTGCAACTGAAGACATCGAAGACGAGAGACGACGCAGGAAAGACATGGCGGCCCTGAAGCGGGAGCTGTATGGAGAGATCACGGGGTCCCTCGCCAATGATCCTGACTGGGACGACGTGATTCCTATTCCTCAGAACGAGCCCGAAGATGCACTCGCCAAGATTGCATATCCTGATGACTATGCTGAGGGTCAGTGAAAATGGTCCACCATGCGCGTCTACGCTGACCTGGCTAGCTGTGTCTTATCTACGCGCCGTCATGGCTGCCGAGGAATGCTCTCCGCGCTGCCTCCGTCTGACTGATCTCGTCATATCCATGAACCCTGCGCACTACACTGTTTGGCTGTATCGCTTCAAGATAATTTCCACGCTGAGGCTGTCGATTCCGGATGAAATCAAGTGGCTCAATGAGGTGGCCTTGAACAATCTGAAGAACTACCAAATATGGCACCACCGTCAGCTGCTGATGGACTACTATTACCCCATGATCTTCGCCGACGACGAGGACGTCAAGAAGCTGGCCAAGTCGGAGACGGACTTTATCACCAGAATACTCGCAGAGGACACAAAGAACTATCACGTGTGGTCGTACCGGCAATACTTGGTCGAGAAGCTCGGGCTTTGGACGCCGAGTGAGCTTGGCATTACACAGAATATGATCGAGGATGACGTGCGGAACAACTCAGCCTGGTCGCATCGCTTTTTTGTTGTCTTTTCCGACCCAAAGGTGTCTACGGCGGATCTAGCCCCTACGGCGCATGACCCGAAAGTACCTGACGCAATCATCGACCGAGAGGCCGCCTACGCAAAGGAAAAGATTCTGCTCGCGCCGCAGAACCAGTCCGGATGGAACTACCTCCGCGGTGTTCTCGCCAAGGGCGGCCGCAGCCTGACCACTATGGGCCAGTTCGCAGAGCAGTTGGTTTCCGGGCTTGGGCAGGAAGACGAGAAGGTCCAGAGTTCCCATGCGTTGGACTTGCTGGCCGAGGTATACCAAGAAAAGGGGGACAAGGACAAGGCGAAGCTGTGTCTGCAAAGGCTATGGGAGAAGTGGGATCCGGTTCGAGAAGGCTACTGGAAGTACCGGGCATCGGAGATGGAGCGGGGGGCTTAGATTGGGCAATATGTTGGCAATTGCTATACCACCTCGTTGTATTTCAGCAGCCCCAATTATGCTCAAATTTCGCTCGCGAAAGCAGATGGAGGCTGCTTCTTTTCTTTGGAGCCTCGACACTAACAAGGCTCATATTCACTTACAAAGGTGATATGCAGCTGTGCTTCTGCACTGCTTCCAGTGAAACGCAGCCCTCAGGCCGTCCTTGGCCCAGGCCCAACATCACGTTATTTCCAGTTGCGCTCAGACTCGGTATGCACTTCCAACGATGTCCGAGACTGTAGTCTGTGCAAAAAAGGTCACCAATGAACTGCACTGAAGCACGTACTGAAGAGGTTCGCCCACCTCTTTAGTTGGTGGTTGACGCTACGCGCAAGTCAATGTGCAGAGCGGATAAACAGATGACCCAGGGAGCTCGCTGGAGCAACCAAGCTGGTCCACCTGAGCTGCACCGCTCCCCGCCTGCCTGGAGCTCCCACCATCAACCCCACCACAACACCTACAAGAGCGATTCCGTCATCTTCACATCGCCAGCTTAAGAGATTCGTTGCCCTCTGTTTTCTCACAGCATTGGCAGCAGATAGAACTTGCGGCAGAGGCACGGCAACTGGCAGCTTCACGAGAGCTGTAACGTGCATTGTGCAGCGTGCAACACCAGCCCTTGCCTCTCTCTTCACGCCGACCAAGCATGGCTTCCGCCACCATGAATCAAGCGTCGCCGCAGGCCGTCATGGCCCACGTTCGCAAGCTGAGCGACGCCGACCCGGACTTCCGGTTCATGTCCCTCAACGACCTGCTTATGCTCTTGACGAACTCCAAGTCCGATTTTCTGCACCACGACTATAATATAGCTGCTAGGGCGGTGGACAGCATCATCAAGACGCTCGACGATCAGAACAGCGAGGTCCAGAACTTGGCCATCAAGTGGTATGTTGAGTTGCAACAATGACGACTACCTTGGCAGCATCTGATCCGAACTTGGTAGCCTAGGGCCGCTCGTGGGCAAAGTGCCCTCCTCGATTCTTCCCCCGATGATCGACAAGCTGTCGTCACTGAAGCTCAAGAACTCGGTCGATAACACCGTACCGTCTCTGGCACTGCGAACCGTCATTACGGCGCTTCCTCGTCCCGTACCGGGAATACCAGTCACAAATGAAGTCAAGCTGGCATATGATGCCATTCAGCGTGTTCTCATTCCGCGCCTTATCGGGCCCGGCCCTTTGACACAAGTGCCCGAAGCCGCAATCTCCCTTCCACCTGTCCCGACGGGTCTGCTGCAAGACGAGCAGAGCATCAATGCAGAGGCAGTCGACGTGCTGATAGAGCTGGTTCGTTGCTTCGGCCCGCTGCTGCAGTCGGTCGAGGTGGAGGCGATGATGCAGGTCGTCATGCAGCTGCTTGAGAGCACCAAGGGCACATCGGTGGTGAAGAAGCGGGCCGTGGTCGCTATATCCATGCTCGCCGTCTATCTCACCGACGAACAATTAGACAATGTCATCAACAGGCTCACCTCTGGCCTCTCGAAAGCCAGCAGCAACTATGTTACCCGGCGACTGTATATTTCCATATTGGGCAGCATGGCCAGGTCGATCCCGGGGAGATTTGGGCCTCATCTTCCCAAAGCAGCTCCATTCGTACTGCAGGCTCTGTGCGAAGAGGAGCTCCAGGTGCACATGGAGAGAATCAGCGATGGCGAGGATCTCACACAAGACTTCAACGAGGTTCGTGAAGCTGGCTTGGTTGCTGTGGAGGCATTCTTGGCATCTTGCCCGCAAGAGATGCGCCAATATACCGATGACACCATCTCTGCTTCCCTGCGATACATAAATTACGACCCGAACTACGCTGTGGACGACGATGAGGATATGGAGGTGGATGATGACGATGTAAACGCCGATGATGATGACGAATTTGACGACGACGATGGTTTCGAAGACGACGACGATGATGCGAGCTGGAAGGTCCGACGGTGTGCGGTCAAAATGTTGTACACTCTCATTGCGACTCGTGGCAGCGGAGACCTGCTCGACAATGGAGTGCTCTATAGCCGGGCAGCCCCCGCACTCATCAAGCGCATCGACGAAAGGGAAGAAAATGTTAGGCTCGAGGTCATTTCCTCATTGTCGCTCCTCATTCGCAAAACCGGCGAGGGACTTCATCTGGCCGACCTGTCTCTTGACGAGATGGAGCCCGAGACAGTCGCCCAGATGCCGCTCAGCCGCAAAAGGAGAAGACAGAGTAGCGGTGGCAGCGCAAGCGCATCGCGGTTCATGGCCACGCCTGGCCTCATGTCTCCGGTCTTGGAGAAGATTCCCGTCACTGGCCCTAGGGCTGACCTCTCACGCCTCGTTCCCAGCATCGTCAAGGCCGGGACAAAACAGCTCAAGGCGAAGACCGTGGCGACGAAACAGTCCATCATCAAACTATTCGACGACTTGGTATCGGTGCAACGCGGTGGGCTGTCAGAATTCTTCTCCGACATTATTGGCCCAGTGACTGAAGAAGCGAAAGCTTCTTCGTCTGGTGCCGTGTCATCATCTCTTTCGACCGCGGGAGGTTCCGCCTCTGCGACTCCCAGCACTCTACGCATTTTTGCCCTGCGGCTAATCAGCGACATCTGCAAGACCCATTCATCTTCATTGTTGCAGCCTTACTTGTCCAAGATCGTCGCCGCCGTTACCTCGGCTGTCCACGATCGATTCTACAAGATCTCTAGCGACGCCATTCGCACTGCTGAGGAGCTTGTTAAGACCATTACCCCTCCGCGCTCGCGGAACGCTGGCGCCAAGTACAAGGATGAGCTGGACAAATTGTACGAGGTGCTTCTGGACCGGGGATCGGCCAATGACGCTGATGTCGAGGTCCGCCAACGTGCAATCCATGCACTTGGTATCCTCGTATCAAGGACTTCTTCCAACGAGGGATCTGCCTTACTGTCGCCTGCAAAGGCCGTGGTTGCGCTGAACGTTCTCCGAGATAGGCTGAAGAATGAGACAACTCGACTGGCAGCCGTCCGCGCAGTCGACAACGTTGCTGCGTTTGCCACCACTCCCGGCCAGCTTGAGAAGGACTGGATCCAGGACGTAGCTCTCGAGCTCTCCGCGCAGCTCCGAAAAGCCAACCGAGCCCTGCGAGGTTCGAGCGTCATGGCACTCAAGCACTTGGTTCTTTCTAAGGCGGCTGAGGGCCAGCTGGAGGCTTCAACGGTCAAGGGCATCGTGTCGGCTTTGATGCCCGCTATTACTAACAGTGATACGCATTTGCTTGGCCCGGCCCTCCTTATTCTGGCCAATATTGTCCAAACCAATCCCGATTTGGTTGTCGACAAAGAAATGATTGCTGCCTTGTGCCAACTTCTTAAGTCGCACTTCGCAAGCATCGTCTTGGACCAGCTACTTGAGTTGATCAGCAAGGTAGGACAGAGCGGCGCTACCAAGCAACTGATGCAGGGGCTTCTCAAGGATGTTAGTGTTTCCGGAGATCCCTCGGTCGTCGGCAAGGTTATCGGTACCCTTCTTGTCATGGGCGGCGATTCAACGGGAGTCTCGCTGGAAAGCTTCATCTCTGAGCTTGGGACCAGTACCCAGTCTGGCGATGATGCCCGCGTGAGCCTGGCTTTGGCCGTACTCGGAGAGGCTGGCATGAGGCTTGGGGCACGCTCGCCTCTGAAACCCGACCTGTTCTTGAAGCAGTTCCATGCAGAGCCCGACAAGGTATCTCTGGGCGCTGCGGTTGCGCTCGGTCGCGCTGGTTCTGGCAATGTCGACCAGTTCCTACCCATCATCTTGAAGACGATGCAAAAGGGAGGAAACACGCAATATCTACTCATTCAGTCTATCAAGGAAATTCTGCAATCCATTTCGGTCCAATCTACCGACTTACGAAACTATGCCATTGCAATTTGGGACGAGCTTCTAAAGGCGTCTGAGTTTGCGGACAACAGGGTTGTTTGCGCCGAGTGCGTCGGGCGACTCGTCATACTCGACCCCAGCACGTTCATGCCCAGGCTAGAGGTAAGCTTTGAGCCAACGGTGTGGAGGTGTCTATGCTAACTCTCTCAGACTCTTCTCAAAGACAAGTCATCAGGCATTCGCGGCATGGCTGTTCAGGCTGTGCGATACACACTTCCTGAGAGTGACGACGCGTTCGACGCCATGCTCAAGCACACTTTGATCAGCATGCTCTTGATCATGCTGCAGGACTCGGACATGGACATTCGGCGATTGGCCATGTCGACGCTCAATTCTGCGGCGCACAACAAGCCAGACCTGATCCTGCCTCACCTAGGCGAGCTCGTACCCTTCGTCTTGAGTGAGTCGATCATCAAGCCGGAGCTAATCAAGGAAGTGATGCTGGGGCCCTTCAAGCACACGGTCGATGACGGCTTGGAGGTCCGAAAGGTGAGTCTCTCCCGTTCCGTCCGTCTTGGCTATTTAGCTAACCATGCACAGAGTGCCTACGAAACGCTCTATGCGCTCATGGAGACTGCGTTTACGCGCATGAACAACATCGACTTTTATGACCGTGTTGTGGCCGGACTCAAGGACGACAATGATATTCGGCAACTGTGCAACCTCATGGTCACCAAGCTGATAGTTATCGACCCTGATGAGACGGCACGCCGGTTGGACTCCATTGCCGAAGCATACCGCGGTGTGCTGTCCATCAAGCTCAAGGAAAATGCCGTCAAGCAAGACATTGAGAAGCAGGAGGAAGCCAACAAGAGCGTGCTGAGAGTGACACTTTTGCTGGGCGACCAAATGAAGGCCATGACAGGAAACGCCGGCGCGGCAACGAGCAATGCAGGAGCCGCGAGAGTTTGGACGTCATACTGGGAGTGGGTCAGCAAGGAGTTTGACAAGCAGCTTCGGGGGCTGCGAGAGGAGACCAAGGAGTTGCAGACGAGAATGGTTTAATGGAGATGACGTATGAGATGAGCATAGTCATGGGCTCGTCTACAAGGCAAAGCATGTAGCAATACAGCGCGATTACGTTTGGGCGTGTTCACCGTGCCGCCTATTTTACAGCCGCCGCTTGACCTACGATTTCTCGACGCGATTACCTTTTTCAAGGCGAAAGCTCTACGGCTGATAGCTTCTTTGGCACGCTTACGAGCAGGGGCTCAGCTGGCGTACTTCAATGGCCAGCAGAGCTGCATGTTACTCTGCCAACCACACCAGGCCGGTGGATATCGAAATGGGACTTTCGTCCTGCTTAAACTAGACGCAGCCAGTGCCGAGAAGTCGTTCAGGTTGGAACGAAGGGATCAATGCCCAACTCGGCCTTTACTCATGATGGGGCAGTCCACGTGCTATATACGACGCATCACAGTAGCCCGTCGTCCCGGCTGCGCTTGCCATTCAAGCCTTTCGATCCGGCTCGTTGGCACCGACCGTCAGGTTCTCAACATCTGCATCATTCTGGCTCTTCTCGCCATCGACCTCGATGCTGCCACTCGAGTCTGTGTCCTCGAGCGTGGGCGGTACGTTGGCGCCGATGTTGAGCTTGCCCTCGCCGCGGCGCGCAGGCGGAACAAGCACGTCGAGCCAGCGCGGGGCAATGAAGCCAGCGCCGACGACGAGGAGGGCGACGTGACCGACAATGAAGCCTAGGATGTGCAGCGGGTCGTCGCGCAGAAGATAGAAAGACGGGTAGGAGAAGCTATAGACGATGGCCAGAATCGGAGCGGAGACGTAGCGGATGAGGGGCGCCCAGAAGAACGGAAGGCTCCAATTCTTGCCCTGGCCGACGATTTGATTGAGGTCGAGACGAAGTTGGTTTCCCTGAGTAAGTCAGTAGGCCGAGCATGCCAGATGAATATGGCTTGCGACTTACAGAGTACAGGGCGAGGTACCACAGTCTGGCAGTATATGTGCTGTTGCTCCAAGGTCGGGGAGCGGCTGCGTCTGGGAGTTTGCTTATCAGAACCGATATGATTATTCCGCCAATGAACAGACCGAAGCCAACACCGGCGCCGGCGGCTGGGCAGACGGTGTGAGCAAATGTCACGCCAAAGACCATGGCTCCAAAGAAACCTGCATTGTAGGTGATGAAAGCCCTCCTTCCGACCTGGCCTGCCACGTCCCTCCAACGATACATCGTGGTCGACGAGACACACTCGGCCCAGACGACGAACACCAGAGCGACATCGTTGGTCCAGCGATCTATGCCCGTGAGAAGGTAGTAGCCGAACTCGGTGCAGTAGGGCAAGGAGAGCAGGAAGAAGACGACAACAATGGCGGTGACAACACGCGAGCGGTTCCATCGCGGCTGCGCGTCCATGATGAGCGTGACGATGGCATCGACCATGGCAAATGCAGAACTATATCCGAGGACCATGAGGGTGAAGAAGAGGAGCACCGCCCAGAAATTGGCCCCGGGCATCTGCGTCACTGCCGACGGCAGCGTTATGAAGCCCACCTCGAAGCTTCCCAAGCGGACACCATCCTGCGGGAAGAGGCCGAGGAAACCGACGACACCATAGACGGAAAACGCGGCAATGTTCTCAAAGAGCACATTGCTACTGACGATGAGTATCGAGTCCATGATGGCGTTGGAGTACTTTTGGTTGTATGATGCGTACGACGTAAAGTAGCCGAAGCCGACGCCCGTCGAGAAGAAGACTTGTCCACACGCCGTCTGCCAGATTTCGCCGCGCGCGAGCTGCTCGCCGTTCCACGTCGCCCAGAAGAGCTTGACGCCTCTGCCGGCATTCTCGAGGGACAGCGAGCGACCAATGAGAATGACGGTGATGACGATGGGCAAGCCCATGGTGAAGTAAACAACGCGGCCCGTTAGCCCGACGCCGCGGAAGATGCACAGCCAGACTAGGAACCAGGTAAAGACGGTCCAGCCGACCGTCTCGCCTATGAGACCGACACCTGGGTAGGCCGTGTAGTCGATGACGCGGGACCCGTCGGCGGAGAAATTGCCGGGTATCGGTGCCACGTTGGCAACTACATCCTGCTCGTAAAACTCCTCGCCGCGGCCGTCCCAAGGCAGTGGACTGGTAAACGAGTTGCGGAAGTAGATCATGATCCAGGCGAGGTTGGCGACAAAATACGGGCTGACGACAAAGCCAACATACAGCAGACTGAGCCCGACGCCCTTGAGGCGGTGGCCGAGAGCATTGTACGCGACGACGCAGCCCCCGCGATGGGCTTGGCCGACGGCGATTTCGAGGACCAGGACGGGGATTGCGATGAGGAAAACGGCGAGCAAGTAGGGAACGAACCACTGCAGGCCGTGGTTGTTGAAGACCTGTGAGGGGTAGCGGAGGAGGTTGCCCATGCCGGCGCAGCCGCCCATGGCAGCAAGGAGGAAGGCGGCTCGGGACGGCCACTGGTCGCGCCCGTCGGGGGACTTGGACGGCGCCGGTAGGAGTCGGTTCGCGAGTTTCTTGACTTTATCCATGGTGGTGGTCGTGATGTGAGATGGGCCATGGATGGGCGAGTTCACAGGGACGGACCGAATTGAATGTAGACTCGAAGGTGCATGAGGACGAAGAGGGTTTCACAGAAGAAGCGGCTTCAGGGATGAAAATGGATGAACATGTATGAATACAGGTAAGTCTAGCCAAGATCAAGAAGCACATGCAAGGCTGGATGAGTGGGCGTTGTCCACTCCCCATCTCTCGAATCTCTGGGCAACGCGAAGACGATGAAACTGACAATCCTCCATTTTTGCAGAGACGGCTCCTTGGCAGCTCCTGGCTCAGCCTTCTTCAGGGAAAAGCGTCCGCTCACTCATGGTCCATCCTCTCCACGTCCTGGGGGCCCCTTTGCTGCGCGAAATGCCGCCATATATGGCGTCATTGTGAGTTCAAGCCGCAGCCCGGTAACGCGAAACCTTGTTCTTTTCTTTACGCGCACGTCCGGCTGCCGCCGTCGACGTTGGAAAAGTATACGACATGCGGTATCCGGCAGAGTTGACAGAGCTGGCAGACCTGCAGGAAGACGCGAGTCGAGCGCCACTTTACTCTACCGGCCAGTATGGTTGCATAGCATACGGATACGGAGTAGAAGAGGGGGGGACGGAGACGGGCGCCAGGGCAGACATCATAGCGGAGACAAGCTCATAAGCATGTTTTCTTGGCGTGGCCTAGCATGCCGCCTCTTGGCTGTCGACCCAGTGAGCAAGTAAAGCTCAATCGAACAGCCCCCTTGCCGCCCAGCCAACAGCCAAGACAAACGCCATCGCCCAGGCTTGGATGGGCGGAACAAGTCACCGATCATGGCGTCAACGTGTGAGCGGCCAGGACCTTGTTGAGATAGTTGTACAAGAGACTGCTGGTCGGCTGTTTGGTCAGGGGTCAAGGGAAGGGCCACAGATTGGCAGCAGTCGTGGTGACTTGCAGTGTTGCTAGCAATTGCTTTGCGACGTTGTGCCGAAGATAAATGTCATGAAGAGCTAAATTCCAGGGTAAGGGAGTGTTTATGCGTTGTCGGCAACATTCGAGCGCGGGAGAAAGTAAAGAAATGCATCGGGGGTCTGATCTCATCATTCCGAAACTTCCCTCCAGTTTCACTTCAGCTTTTGTTATCAATATAGCTTCAACAGACACGCGCTCAGCACGTCACTTTCAGGACCACTCGGCCACAACTCACCAGACTCCTCTGTTTTGCGCGATCGCCCCTCGGTTGACGCGACGCTCTGCTTGGACCAAGTCATGGACGCACTGGAGATAGGGGCCATGTTTTCAGATTCATCGCGAATCTCTCACGCTCGATCTCACCGGCTTGGTGACGCCGTTACGACTTCAGCCTCAGCTGGGGTGGGACGGACGAGTAGCATGAGGTACGTGTGCACACTTGGGACGAGGACGAGGTGCGGAATCATGTGGCGTAATGCCGTCTTGGACCGTCGTGTATATCCTTGAGCTTCCAGAAATCCAACACCGTACTTGGTCAATCAACGCAACGGTTGAGGGCGCAAGGCCACCCGCACGCCATACACTTACACGGCACGCAACTCATACTCACCGCAACACCACAAGCTCATCACCACCACCACCGCTCCCATCATGACCCAGCTTGGCGCCTGGGACTTCTCCGCCCGCGGCAACCCCTCGCAAGATCCTCTCCTTTACCACGTATCCTACGCCAACGCTGCCGGCGGCCCTGCCTCTCCCGCCTGAGTTGCCAACCCAGAGGAATGGATCCTCGTCATTGTCTCCTTTGCCGGCCTCAAACCCGGCTCCATCGTGAGCATCTGCAGCGGGAGGTATGCGACACTGGTCAAGAGCCTCGGGGCTGACGAGGGGCGCCTTTCAGCTTTACTAATATCGAATCGAGGATCTGACTGTATACATGTGCAAGGTCATCGACTGGACTCTTCACGATGACCTCGCTGCGCACCTCACCACGCTCTTCTCTTTACCCCCATTCAACACCATCATCGACACCCTCGGCATCCAAGATCTCTATCTGGGGTTCCCTCGATGTCTCGTCCCCGGTGGCGTCCACTCGTCCGTAAACATCAAGCCGCCTTCCTTCTCCGTGCTGGACTTCCTCACCGCTGTATTTCAGATAAGGCTCAACGAGTGGTGGCCCGTCAGCCCCTTGGCTGCTCAGCGTGGGGCGATGATGGCGCGGCGTGTCCATGAAGGCATTATCGCTTGCCGGGGCCGGCATGGCATCGCCGGCATGCTCGGCCAGGGGAAGGTGCGCGTGGTGCAGGACATGCGAGGGGCAAATTGCTAGTCAGAATGAATGCCGGCGTCGGGACCGACGGCTGCTAGGTGTTTCTTCAGCTGGGTTGTTAGCATAGGCGTTTGACGACCGTACGGCTTCTCCTCTCTGAACTCATGGCGTGCGCCAGGCCACTTCCGTTTCCGCCGACCAATGCTCTTGAAGCCCGTGTTAGTGACATTCCTCAAACAGCACGTCTATTGAGTTGCTCAACGCCGTGACTATGTGCCATCCAGGCAGGCAGTCGGTTCACTTGGTGCCGGACAGCCGGTAATCTAACTAACGCCTGTTTAGCCTGGCCGGGCACAACGCTCCAGATAACACTAAATCGTCTGTTGCCGGCGCCTGGTGAAACAAGGCGCTGCTGAGTGCCAGGCTCCTCGAATAAAGCCAGTGCCGCTACCCGACGATGCCGACCTGTAAGAGCAGGAAATTAGGGCAAGGCCTTCAAGCCCAGCTCCGCATTAGGAAGTTGGAGGCTCCCAGTCGGGGCCGTATCCACCAAATACGCTTACCAGCTGCTCCAATAGTATTGAGGCGATCCACCGCGGCGGGACTTGACGACAAGGGTTCTCGGTGCAACTCCGAGGCGAAGCTAGGAGCCTGAGACCCGACTAGGAAACTACAAGGCGGAGGGTGATGGTCCTTTTCATGATGGCTTCGTGACTACACGATGCCAGTTGCCACTTGTGGTTGGAGTCCCCGCGGTAAATGGATAGTCTAGCTAGTCATGCGCAAATGACTGCAGTTGACTGCCTTGAAAGTCGGATGACTGGGGCAGATGCGAGTGCCATGAACAGTCGGCAGTCTCATGGCCTCTTTTGTATAATATAGAGCCATCCGCTCTCGAAAAAGTCGAGTTTTCGAAAGGCAGCCGCTCATTCAGACAAGACCATCTCAGGGGCACTTCAACACCGTTCTCAACTCAATCGTGTCTTGTACAGCCGTTTGCCAACATGCAGACCTTTGGTGCCTTTCTCGTCTCGCTCCTGGCCAGTGGCCAGGTCCTCGCCGCCCCAGCCACACAGACGGGCAAGTCCTTCTCCGTCCCCGTCAAGTACAACACCAACTACACGCCCAACGGCGCCCAGGCCCTCGCCCACGCGTACCACAAGTTCAACAAGACCGGCGCGCACAGCAAGCGCGGCCGCCGCGACACCGGCACCGTGGGCGCCAAGCCCGAGAACTCCTACGACTCGCGGTACCTCGCCTCGGTCAGCATCGGCACGCCTGCGCAGACGCTGCAGCTTGACTTCGACACGGGCTCCAGCGACCTGTGGGTCTTTAGCACCGAGACGGAGAGCGACGAGGTCAACGGCCAGACGCTGTACAACCCCGGTCAGAGCTCCTCGGCCCAGCAGCTCGATGGCTACACCTGGTCCATTACCTACGGCGACAAGAGCAGCTCCAGCGGCGATGTCTATCAGGACGTCGTCACGGTCGGTGACCTATCGGTCAAGAACCAGGCTGTAGAGTCGGCCGAGCAGGTGTCTGCGGAATTCACCAGCGACTCGGGCTCGGCAGGCCTCCTTGGACTTGCCTTTGACAATATCAACAATGTCAAGCCCAACAAGCAAAAGACTTGGTTCTCCAACGTCGAGTCGAGCCTGTCGCTGCCGCTCTTCACCGCGTCCCTGAAGCACCAGGCCGGTGAGTCCCACTTTTGCCTCCCTGAAGCGTGCAATGGAAACTAACGGGCGAGAAACAGAGGGCTCTTACGACTTTGGCTACATTGACACCTCCAAGTATGTTGCGCCGCTCACCTACACCTCCGTTTCGAGCAGCCAGGGCTTCTGGGAGTGGACCTCGACGGGTTACAAGGTCGGCAGCGGCGAGTTCAAGTCGGTCAGTATTGACGGCATCGCCGACACGGGCACCACGCTGCTGCTTCTTCCGGACGACGTCGTCAACGACTACTACAGCCAGGTCAACGGTGCCACTACCCAGACGGATGAGAACGGCAACGTTTCGCATATTTTCCCCTGCGACGCCCAGCTGCCCGACTTTACCTTTGGCGTCGAGGACCAGACCATTACCGTCCCCGGGAGCTACTTGAACTTCCAGACCACGGACAGTGGCTGCTATGGGAGCATCCAGAGCAACGGCGGGGGCATCTCCATCTTTGGCGACATTGCGCTCAAGGTTTCCTATGTCGTCTTTGACGCTGGCAACTCCCGTCTGGGCTGGGCCAAGGCCGCTTAAGTATCGTTGTTGATGCTTGTGGTGGCATGAATGAGGCACTTTCTGGGTTTAAGACTATTTTGTCGCATTTCCGTGAGCATATAAGAGAAGCACTGTTATAAATATTCGACCCTGCCTGGCTTTGCGGAAGTAGCGTTGAGAAAAAGTTCAGCAGGCAGGGTCCGTACATATTGACGAATGAAACGATGAACATAATGTCCAAAAGATATGTACGTCTACGTGGTTTTTGTTAAGAGGTTGCTATTCATCGTCCTCCCCCCCCCCCCACCAAACCCCAATCTTTGCCTAAAGGCAGGGTGACCTTGACAATGCTGGTTTCAAAGCCCATGAATGTGGTCAAACGCCATCACGACGGACCTCGCGTATGCCACAAAAAGGACCTATATACGCGGTCAGTCATTGCTTCGGCCCATGCTCTCCGGCGGCCACGAACACACCATGACGTGCATAGTCTGGTGACTCGCCCCAAGTACGTCAAACGTGCCAGGCCACCAACGCTCCGGAAACTGCTCATTGTCAGTTACGCAGACCCTAGTCGCCTAGCTGTCACGCTGATAATGACGGCACCAAGCTCACCTTGACGGTATAGCACCCCATTCCCAGCCCGTTCAGCACAGCCGTAGCCACAATCCACCATCCACCAACCGCCCAGATCGTCCCGGCCTGCCCCTGACCTCCCTCCATGACCCTCAGCAGCGCCCCATGCGCAATGATGCCGCCGAAGGTGCCCGCGCCAAAGACACCCAGCAGGCCCGCCCGGTCGTTGCCCTCATCCGCCGCCCGCGTGGTGGCAGCGAGCACCCCGCCTGCACCCAGCGTTGAGAGTGCCACGTACATGTCACGCAGGCCCGGCTGCGCGGGAAACGTGTAGTGCGCGAGCGGCAGCGTGGCGGACCACATGAGAAGCAAGATACCCTGAAAGTCCAGCGGGAGGAGCACTTGCGTGAGACGCCGGTGCGGCAGAAACGTGTGGAAGCTGCCGTTGTCACCATGTCAGAGCGAGGAATTTGACTGGGCTGAGAGGAGGGCTTACACGACGGATATCAGAAAACATGCTGCCACGCCAAGAAGATAGCCGCCGCAGACGAGTACATCGGCGCGCGTGGCAACGGCATATCGCGGGGGTATCTCGGCGGCCCAGAGCAGTGGGATAAGGGACAGAAAGATGCCAGCGCCGAGGAGGTGAGAGAGGATGTTGACTGTAGTTTTCGCGTTTTTGGGTCAGTTCTCGTTCCCGGTGCAAGTCGATTGTGTGGAAGCGGGAGTGTAGACGTAAGAGCCTTTCACCTGTGTCGTTGTGTATATACGCCCAACTGGCGAGACACTCTGCCGCAGATGTACTTTCGGCTCTGAACCCGCCATGTAAGCCTCAGAACAGTCACAGCAGCAGTCTCTAGGAAACACGTACCGATATCCCGTTCGAATATGCTCCGCTTCCTCCCTGTCCGTGTAAGTCCAACTCACCCAGATGCGCATCAGATAGTCAGCCTACTGTTGCCATGGAGCTTTCAAGCCCGAGTCAGCACCACGCCAAGACTCAAATTCGTAAACAAACTACTCACCAAGCTCCTCCCACCGCAGCAATCTCCTCTTCTCACTCCGCCCGCCCGCAGCGACTCCTTTGCGCCGTGCCATCAGGACGTTCACTCTGCTCCGCACACGCCCTGCCAACTCATCCATAGGTACCTGACGCTCGAGGGTATCACGGTCTGAAAGCCGCTTCACAGCGCAACAAATGCAAAGGCCCCCCCTCTCAGCAAGAAGGGCAATCGCAAGCAGTATAGTCTCATTCATCGTAAGAGGCAGGAATCGGAAAGTAAGACATGCCGTTGAGATGCCTCGACCCGAAACGCGGAGCGGGTCCAAGCGCCGCCAGGTCGGATGGCACCGCTTCCGAACAGAGGCCACCGCTATTACTCACGACTCAGCGACGATCAACGACGTGCAAAGGGCTGGCCAAACGCACGGCCTGCAGGTCTCATCTCGACCCGAAGCCACATGCCTCATCTTTATACGTAAGCGTTGTTGAATTGATACTCCAAAAACTATTCATCTCAAGTCATGACCCGCCATCTATGCATCGAGCCCCAAACGCCACGCCTGAAAGCATCCCTTTTCTTGATTCCTCCTCTTTGACATGTACGTAAAAGCCTTGTCCATATGTACTTACACCCACCGTCCAAGCATCAGGCGTCCGCCTGGGAACAGCACCCTCATGAACCGCCCCAGTTCTGCTTGCGCGTCTCGAATGGATTCTCGCGCTTCTCAGCCGGAGACGTAAACCTCGGCGGTCGATAGTCGTCGTGGCTTACTCTCGGCCTCCGCTCCTGCTCGTAGCTCGGCCTCGGTGAAGGCGAACTCCTTATACTGGCAGGACTCATCCCCGGCTTCGTCGCATCGTCGCGTCCTCGCGCAGCCACGAGGTTCTGCATTTCAATGTCCTTTTCGTCGTTTTCCCCCAGAGCCGTGAGACGCGTGATGCTGCCTCCCACCCCCAAGTCTTTTTCAATCCGCTGCATGAGGTCCTGGTCCGTTGGCCAGTACACCCGCCGCACTCCTTGCACGACCAGCTCCAGGACCACGAGCATGGCCAAGCCAACAAACATGGTCGCCCACCATGACAGCTTGCGGCCAAAGTTCAACAGGAAAGCGTGTCGCACAATGTATGGCCCGACACTTCCCTTGTAAATAGCTGAGAGGAATATGTTCCACAAGAACCAGCCCCCTACCGACACGAAGAAGCCCACGAACGTAACCACGGTTTTGCAGTGGAGTTCCAGGATTCTGCAAAATGTCAGTCCTTGCCTGCAAACTGTCGGATTGTAAGATCGGTGACTTACAAGAGCTTCACGTTGATGAAAATGACCGCAGCGGTGAAGCAGATGTCTCCCATCGCGAACAGACTCGTGTCGACCGTAAACAAGTTCATCATGTACGCGCCGCAAGTGGTGTAAAAGATGATGAAGCTGCCCGTCACGCCCATGACCATCCAAGCAAGGTACTGCGTGTAGTTGAAGCCTAGACCTAGCTGCCCAAATGTGTACAGCTCGGGTACCGCCAGCAGCGTTTCGGCTGACAGGTCCTTTTCGAAGATGCCAAGCAGCAACACCGGGAGCGACGTGAACGCACTATTGAACACGGTCAAGCTCCACGATTCAAAGAGCGAGGTCCCCGAGTACCCATTCATGCGCTGGTAGTGCGCCTGTACAAGGAAAAAGAGAATCTCCTTCCAGAACGTAGCCAAGACATACTTGCCAGTCCGGAGGTAGTTCCATCGCCCATGCACAAACAGCAGCTTCTGCAGGAAGCGAAACTGCGCGATCGAGTAGTCCGAGATACGAGCAGCCTGCAGGCCTTCGCGGCCGGAGATGCCAATGCCCACGTGCGAGGCCTGGATCATGCCAATGTCGTTGGCGCCATCACCAATCGCCAAAGTCATGCTTTTCGGCACATGTCGCCGAATAGACTTGACAAGGTTGGCCTTTTGAGACGGCGACGCTCGGCAGCAGATGACCGAGTCAACCCGCACCACAAGATCATTGAACAGCAGCGTCAAAGAGTCGTCTGCGTCAATGGTAGCCAGAGTCTGGCCATCCACAACAAGCACCGAGTGTGGCACCATCCCTCGACCCACATCGTTCAACGTCGCCGTCATCGTATCCTGCAGGCCCCCTTGCATCGCATCCAGGATATAAATCTCCGAAAAGGGCTTGCACAGGCGCGCCGAATGCCCAATGTTGATGGCCGTCTCGCGTTTGTCGCCTGTCAGCATCCACACCTTGACGTTGGCCCTTCTAAGCTTGTCAATAGTCTCTGGAACCCCGTCTTGCAGCTTGTCCTCGATGGCCGTCGCTCCAGCAAGCTCGAACTTCTGTTCAATCAGCTCTCCCGCCTCCTCGATGCGTTTCTGGCGGTCCACCAGACTCGTCTCCGCCTCTCGATAGAGTTTCTTCCACTTTGTGTACGTATCCTCGTCAATGTAGCGATAGGCGTACAGCAACGTCCGCAGACCCTCGGAAGCAAAGTCGTCAATGTGCTGGAAGCATTGTTCAAACACTGCCGACTCGCTTGCCGCCAACGATTCATCGACCCTATCATCGATGTTCTCATAGGATCGGAACTGGCTAAGGCTTTGCCTCGGGTTGCGCGAATAGTCGGCTGACGTTCGGGGAGATGCAAACTCCTCCGTCTGCCGCCTATTGATCCATGACCCGACAGCCTGCGATTGCGAAAAGGTGGACAGATCCGTGGATCTGCGTCCAAGGCTGAGTCGTAGCCCCTCAAGCCGGTCAATCGAGTCGCGCTTGAGAGCAAGGCTCGTCCGCGGCGTCGCCCTCGCGCTGGCCTGCTCGCTCATCCGCCGTATGGCCTTGTCCTGCTCGAATGTCTTACGTACGCTGGCTCGACGGCCGATATCCTTGGCTTTCTGCTCCGCGAGATGGCTCAGCTTGAGGCGCGACATGATGACGTTGTCGGCACCCTTGCAAAAGATGCATAGTTGGCCGTTGGGCATCCGGATGACGATGGACATTCTTTTCCTCTTGCTGCTAAACTCAATCACGTCGAGGACCTGGTACGTTTCGGTCTGCAGGGATCCGTCGGCATCGCGGGTCTGCAGCTTGATAGACTGAGCCGGACGGTCAACGAGCATCATGCCCAGATCGCGCGCAGCTTCCACTAGTGCCAGCTCGTCGGGAGACGCAGCTTGAAACGTAATTTCCCCGTTGTCCTTGGTTTCGGGCAGGCAGGTGTGGCATAAGGCGATGCAGAGCAAAAGATGCTTCGCTTTGCGCGAGAATATCGTGTTTGGCTTCCGTCGGATGTAATCAAGCAGCTCCTCGGTCTTCATTTCGGGTTCCTCGTCCGGGCGAACCGTTGACTTCCAGTGCGACATGGATCCGACCGAATTCAATCTCGCTGGAGCGCGTCTCTTGTAAAAGCCGTTGTCGCCGTCAACTGCTTGCTCGTCGCTGTCCGCACACTTTGTGGGCAGGGACCTTTCCTTGCCCTTTGAGCGCATCTGAGTCGCTTCAAGCCTCCTGCGCGTCGCTTCCTCGTCCCTCTGCACATCCATATCGTGAAGGCAAGCAACGCCCGCGACACTCAATTTTCGGAAGCGCATCATATTCTCCGTCAAGGTGCCAGTCTTGTCCGAAAAGACATAGCTGACCTGACCCAGGTTCTCCAGAATGGTCGTCGTGTTGGCGACCATGGGCGTGTCCGTTACCGGGTCGTACATGTCGACGTCGTCCATCAGCAGGAGCTGCCCTATCTTGATAATCTCCATGCTAATATATAGGGAGAGGGGGATCAGCGTATTAAACATGATCATGTACCCAAAAAAGATGTCTCTAAACGGCACGCTTGCACTATAGTGCGGGCGGTAAACCAGGTAAGGAGAAATGTCCTGCACCCTGGTCTTCCACAGCGAGTATCCGGCAGTCAGCCCGCCGGCCAGCGTAAGCACAATGGTAATCTGGAACAACACCATCTTATTGATGATGGACTGCATGGCCGGGGCCTTGGCGCGGGCGTTTTTGTTGGCGTTCATGCGGATCTTGCACTCCTCGCCGGAGTTGATGACGAGCCCAATGGCCTCGGCAGTGTTTCGCAGCGTGGATCCGCGGTATACGACGTTGTTGAGCGAGAGGGGCAGTGTCTGGCCGTCGACTGTGACCCTTCCGTCGTAGCTGTACAGATCCAAGTTGGGGTCCTCGGACACGACGATTGCCTGGGTCGACCTGATGCCCTCGATCGTGTTGCATCGCTCCACGAGCAGCGTGCACGCCTGCTTGCTCTTGAGGTTGGTCTCGCCGTCCAGAGCCATGGTTTCAATGTACGCAATGCCGTTGGGTCCCGTGGCATGGAGCAATGCCATGTCGGCCGGCACGGCCTGATCGCGCCGGAGTCGCACCACATCGCCGACCCGGACGTTTTGCCATTGCACGGGGACCCAGTCTTGCGTCTCACCGAGGTTGGCTGTAGCACGGCTTTCGAGATCGCGCAAGGCCGTCACGTTGTCAGCGGCCCCCTCTTTCTTGTCGGCTGGGTTTCTCCGCTTGGCAGTCGAGGCTTGTTGCAGTCCCCGCCGTACACCGTGTGACAGAACCCACGTTTCGCTTCTATTCTCAGTCTTGTCGAGCTGGTACCGCCGGTAATCGTCGTACCCTTCCTTGGCCATGCTGAAACCCACAAAGATGCTGAGGGGCACAATGGTAGTGTACCGTCCAACGGTGCTGAGTCCTGGAATCATCTGCAGGACACCCATGACGAGGAAGTAAAAGTTGCCGAGCTTGCTAAACTGGAAAATGAGCTGTTTGGGGACGAAATCGTATACGGTGTAACGGCTGGATCGGATGAAATTGCTAACATAGGGCTTGTTACTGCGCTCGTCGATAAGGCCGTTCGGTCCGACATTGGGAGGGTTGAGCGGGATGTGCCGCCCGTCTTTGGTGGGAGGAAGGGGAAAGCGCCGAAGGAGACCTTCGATAATGATTCTCTGGTAAAAAGCAGCCAGCTGGGCGCTGACGCGGTTCCTCCAGGTCACTTTGCGACCGTTTGCTGCTCTTCTTTTCCCTTTCGCACGTAGTGCTTCCGGTGCAGATGACTCGATCTTGTACGAGGCCGATGTTTTCACGTCGCTCGAGGCGGCAAAGACATCGTCTCTGCGCGGCGCACGCATCGGCGTCGACTGCTCTGGCTGCTGCTCCATTGGAGCCCTCGACGGTATCGGCTGCAGCTCATGCCTTTCATATCCCTTCCAGGCGCTCGACTCGGCCAGCGATCTCCTCGTCGACGGCGGCGGGTGCGGTTCTCTAACATGCCCGTCGGCGGGGTCCGTGTACGACCTCCGCGAGTTTGTCCGCCGCGACGCCGCCGCAGCAGCAGCAGGATGTTGTTCGTTTAAGTGTATTGTATGCGCTTCACGTCTCGTGCTGGTGTCGTCTCCATCGCGGTCGTCGCGCCGCCGACTCGGTGCGGCGTCATTGCGGCTCGGTGCCATGGAAGAGGGGAGAGCTAGGCCCGTCGTCCGTGTCTCAGCATCGGAATGTCGTCGGCTTCGAGATGACGCGCGCTATCGCATATCCAATGCCAGTATCTAGTCCCAAAAGAGCGGCTGATAAAAGAGCGAGACAACGTCTGGCCAAGCAAGGGCCGTTGAAGCGATCGGTTGGCGCCAAGAGAGAGCAACGAGATATCTCCGCCCGATGAGGCGTTGCAATGCGCCGGGCAGGCTGACGAGGAGGAGACCGAAGGACAAAGGCAGGAAATGGAGAGAGTGAAACTGGAAGAGGCGTCAGTCAGCCTCCCTAGGCCATGCCCGTCTTGATCGCCGGGGAAGGCCGCACTCGTGTGCAAATGCCCTGGTCCATTCGCCTCGACGTGGCGCAGCCCAACGCATCAGCCCGCCGCATCAGCCAAGGCGCTGCCCGTCTAGCGCGCGCGGCCCCAGATATTCTTATTCTCGACCGCTCATGGCATCGGCCATCCCTGGCCTGACCTGACCTGCACCGGTCAGGTCTGGCCACTCGCCGACAGGCATTTGCCACGCGTGAGTCGACGGTAGGGCGACGCCCGATGGCAGCAAACCCTAAAAGCCATGGATCTCGCAACACCCGCTTGCCCACTTGCAGCATTACGTCGACAAACACGTCCTCGCCGCACCTCCTTCTGGCAGCGCGAAGCACGCTCGCTCGTTTGGCTGGCGTCCCTGAGCCATCCATCCGTCGCAGTCCATCTGATACGGGCGGGTAGCGGGCAAAGCGCTCGTATGAGCCGCGAGTAGCCCCAGGCCGCCGCTTTCAGTTTACCACACCTCCCCTTGCAATGCGAGAGCCCCGAAGCAGCCTAGACTAGGCGCCAAGGGCGGGCAGTCCGTCTCATCGCCACTTACAAGGTTCCAACCGTCCTCGTTGGCGTGAAGTCGCCTCAACGTCCATCTCCCAGCATTCATGAGATGATACAATGACGTCGCTACCGACTGGACAAGTCCCAAATGGTGGCGCGGCAACTGAGCCTTTCGTACCGAGTAACATACTGAACGCCTCCAGCCATCTCAAAGAGCCCTGTGAAGTGCGACGTCCGTCGACGCGCCAGCGGAATTGAAACTGGCTTCACCATGCATAGCACAGCCTGGGACCACGTGCACGGCATCCAGTCCAGTCTCCTACGCTCACAAATTCAATTCACCAAGATACCACGCACAAGACGTAGAACCCAACTCGGGAAGCTTCGAAGCCATCATGATTCTTACGTGGCCCACTGACGAGCACCACCCTCCTCCCAAGTCGTCGCCCTCCTTACTGGAGCATCAATAAATAGACTAGTTTCCAAGCTGCTTCCGCTAGCCTTGCATCTTTTGCCGCAAGGCGTCGTTAGCATACATGACCTTGTCCTCCAGAGCTCCTAGCCCTCCATCCATTAAAGCAAACCACCATGAACCCTTGGCCAAGCCTCCAGGGCTCGTCTCCCAACCAAACCCCAGCATAAAGCGCGCAGTAAACAAAAAGAAAAGATGAGAGACTGCCCTATTACTCGGGATATGCATGAGTAGAATTAGATCTCCGCGGGCCGTGTGGTGGCCGCGCACGCCCGCGGGAGACAAGCTGCCAAACAGGCGGAAAAGAGACCAGCAAGCAATAGAGAAGGAGAAAGAGAGAGACAAGGAGCTGAAATTCGAAATTGGCCACCAGTGTAGTAATACTTGCTCGTGGGAGGCCAGTGTGTGTCTGGACCAGTAATGTTCCACGAGCGAAAGCAGATAAATACGATCGCTGTACCGGACATGCATGACCGACGTCGTGTAGAGGTATCGTCATGCTGATTCATAATGGCCTCAGTGGGCCGGAAATGGGGGAGGTCGAACCGGACAAGTGGCACTTTCTCCTTGCAAGCAAAGATTGAGTAGTTGGTGGTGAGGGTTGAGAGACAAAGGCATCCAATAACGCAAATCCGAAAAGCCCAGTGGTATAGCTGCCGCAAAACAATAACGCCTTCCCAGTACATCAGTCTCCGGTAGATCTCGCTTGTTTCGCGCCAGGCCAATGCCTGAACTGCCTCCAGATTCCCTCATCTGAAAGCACTCTTGACGCGGCATCAGCCCAACCGACCACGTTATTGGACATGGGGTGCTGCTTCTGGTGACAGGCTTGAGGGATCAACAGCGTCGAACTGAACAAGCTGATCCATATCGAGGTCACCATGTTGCGGGTGAATATATGCGCTGGGAGAAGGCGTATGCATCGGCAGATTGATGTTGTGCTTCTGGTACATTTCGTTGAGACTGGCGCCACCGTCTTCCGATACTGCACAGGAGCCATCGTGGCCCGTGTAGAGTTCAGCGGAACCCGGACGACCCATCATCGACATCGGAGGAGACTGTTCGACAATAGACGGCTCCGTCGGACCATTGTATGGAAGGGGCGAAACAGCAGAAGGACCACTGGCCTCTGGGTTTACCATTGGCGATAGGAAGGCTCCTCCATATGGCGTGTTGAAGTTGGAATTGTGCATAGCGCCGCTGTCAGGCCCCTGCGAATAGTAGCCTGGGCTCCCAGGGAACTCAGACGGCGACGCAGTCGTGGCAGACATGGGGTATTGTCTCATCTCCAGCCCAAACCCTGCCTGCGTGTCGATTCGAAGGCTGCTGGCCATCCCACCGCCGGGCTGTTGAGGCACGGGAGCGTAGATGTTGGGGTTATGCTGAGGGGGCCCCATTTCGCCAGGCGGCTGGATGTAGAAGGAGGGCATCGGCTGGTTTTGGAACATGGCAAAATCAACGGGCCCGGGTACGGAACGGCTTCGCTGTCTCTTGTGACCATGCGGCGGACGCATGGCGGAGTGCATTTGGCTGACGCCCCAGTGCTCCTGCAGCATACCCGTGTGCGGCTGGTGGAAATTTGGCTGCGACGACGGCCGAGCGGTTGGGGAAACCGGCGCTGATACCGACAGAGCGTGGGGATCGCCATAAGGATGAGGGTTGTGGCGGTTCATGAAGGCCTCGAGCGAGACCAGCTTGGCCAGCTGGTTCGTCAAGACCTTGGGGTTGCCGCCGAGGTGGTGGACCATGCAATTGGAAGCCTGCAAATCCTCGGTGAAGTCTCCACACTGGAAGAAGCCGTTGGTGGTGGGCGAAGAGTCCATGAAGAAGTTCGGGGGGCGATTTAACTCGATGACGATGCCTCCCATCTTGTTCTGGTCGCCCTCGTTGTTCTCGAGCCAAATGTTCTTGATGTATGAAAAGGGATATTCGATCTTGTACCCCGCCTGCTCGTTGTTGATGTAGTAAGTCATGGTGCACTTGTCAGGCGAATAGAAAATGATGAGATCCATGGTGTTTTGACCGACTCGAGTCCACTTTCCGATGCTGAGCGACCGGCAGGTGAGATGGTGAATCACTGGGAAAGCGGGGGTCAGTTTTGATCAACGCAACAAAACTTGTTAGTATGCAGAGCTGAAGGCGACTCACAAACTTTGCCCTGGGCACCTCCATCGCCGCCGAGGAGCATGCCACTGTGGCCAAAGGGCAGGAGTCCGGTGCGGCCGAGATAGCTTCCGCCAAGGCCCTTGCCCGACTCCATTGCCTGCATTGCCAGGTAAGCCCGCATCGACTCGGGAATGGAGTCGATGTCTTCGCCGGTTTCCAGGCTCTTCTTTGCCAGCAACTTAATCTTGGCGCGTCTGTCAGGATGGCAAAGGTCAGAGTGCGTCCGCGGGTGGCCATACATGTACAGCGAGTGTGGGCATTTCCGTACCTGTTCTGAAACCAAATCTGTACAGATCTCTCCGTCATGCTGATCTCTTCGGCAATCTTCTCTCTGACATTGGCAGTGGGCGTTGGGTTCTTGTTAAATTCCACCTCGAGGATCGTCAGTTGGTCCTGCGTGGCCCGCTGCCGCTTCTGGTTCTTCTGCTGCTGCGTCAGGGTGCTTTTCCGAGGAGGACGTTTTGAGTTGGATGAATGTCCGCCGGCGCTCGATGTGGACTGAGTCGGCGAAAGCTTTCCAGTTGCGTTGGGCGTCGAGGCTGTGGCAGAGGTCGGCGTCCCAGTGCAGCTCGAGGGCGCAGGGATGGGTGCCGCTGGTCCGAGACCCATCGGCTGCTCAACCTCGGTCGCCATTGCGGATCAATTAGAGCTGCTAAGGATGGCAGCTGCTTTGGCGATGATAAGCCGTCGTCAAGCTTGGTCGTGGTATATTTGCGAGCCCTGATGACCCGTCGGTGGCGTCGATTCACGGTCAGGGGCAATACGGTAAGGGGTCGAGGCCAGGTTCGCAACGAGGTTCGAAAGTCGGGGCACTTCGGTATGCCGCGAGGGGCAAAAGAACGTATACAAAATGTCGAAAGGGATAGCTAGGGAAAGTAGCAAAAGTCGGATGCGCAAAGGAGGCAAAGAGTGTCGTTCCAGATCCGGTCGTGTAGAGCGGACGAGGACAGGTAGGATCGCAGAGACGTCGACGGAGCGGCGTCGGTGCGAGGTTTCCAGCCGAATGAATGTAATGGTCCCGGAAGGAGTGACGGGTACCGAAATGGCTTTCAGAGAACAAAGAGCGACTGAAAAGGAAAGAAATGACCTGGCAAAGGCGGCCGGGGTGGAGAGGAAGTGAGGGTGATGAGGATGACGATGGGGGGAGGAGAGAAAACGGAGGACGGGAGGATGGGGAGAATAAGGGATAACGTCGCCCTGGCCAGCGCACAGGACCCAGCCCAGCGGCGGCAGCCCCTCCTCCTGCCCGGGGGGCTGTTAGCGGGAAAAGGAACGACGCAGGCTGCCCCAGCGCTCCCACACTCGCCCACACCTCGCTGGACCAGGCCTGCATCCGCCCTGCTGCACCGCTGAATGGTCGGCTGCGCTGCTGGCGCTGAGGGGTGGAGTACGGGGACAGGTCGCTCGTAGCCCCAGGCGCCCAGGCGTGGCCATCCGCCACGTACGGTAAAGTGCTGGACGATGCAGGTCGCTCGCCAGCCCCTGAGGGCCTCGCCGGCGGGCTACTACAGTGTCGACTGCATGGATGGGACCAGACATTTTTAGCAGCGCGCGCCAAAACAGCCACGGCTCAAGCAACGTCTGCCGTACAGGAGAAGTACGGAGCTCGTCGTGAGGATGGAGTACGACTGTTGCGACCAGGGACTAGGGTGCGAGGGTGAGGGCACGGCGAGGCTCGGGTCGCCCGGGCATGGCATCAGATGGCGGGCGGGCTCTCGCGAGTGGGCTTTCAAGCCGCCACGATGCCGCCGATGGAAGCAGCTGGATGGGTGGTGGGCGATTGGCGGATCATGGCACAGATGGGACAAACGAGCAAGGATGGATCCTTCCACTGCGGCAGACGAGACCAGGCCACACCAACGACTTCAGGCGCGTGGAGCCTCATGCGTGAGAGCCCCCGTCAGACCGTTCACAGACCATGTGCGTCTGGCTCCCAAACGCTCTCGCGTGTTCGGGGCGGCATGGGATGAGTGAGACCTTTTGGTGTGAGAGAGGAGCTGCCTCTCCTATTTGTGTCAGTCCACCGCTGCGGCGGCGAACGACGGAGGGCGTGGCGCTTGTTTGTCTGCGGGCTCGACTCCGCACCCACAGAAGGTCCACGGGCGTCCCAAACGGCGGCACATGGTCGGCCGACGTCAAACCCCATGTCGCCAAAGGGGATGTCTCGGCCTGGCTGGTCAGCCCCCTGCCCCCAGCGCGGGCGGTTTGTATGTGCGAGAGTTGAGCCACGAGTGGCAGCATCGCGTCTGGTCGTGGTGGGCAACAAGTCGTCAGCCCGGGCCAACAGGAAGCACGGTGTGGGAGGGTCACCGGCGGGTGTGGGCACTACTTTGTTGTGGCTGCAGGCCCAATGCAAGGTACCCGAACGCTGCTGAGAGCCTCGACGCGCCGGGAGCTGCAGCACCCGCTGTACAGTGCGGATGCTAGGGCAGCGCGTTGGCCGCAGCTCGACGATGCTGGGCGAGTCGGGTGGTGTGTGGAAAGGGAACAAGCGGCTGTTGGCCCAGTCTGACATCGTGCATCGACCTGCGGCCAAGTGGGAACATGCGTGTGCCGCCAAGCCTCGCACAGTACCGCAGGCAGTAGGCGGCGACGATGGGGTCTAAGGTAGAGAGGCTCGGTGGTGATGCGTCCGAGTACGAGTACCTGCACAGGTAGCTGGGCCAGGCCAGTCCCACAGACCACAAGCTGGCCGACCGATGGCCCGTCGGTTCACTCGCATCGCTGCAGCCTGAAGGGTGTGCTCGCCAGTCTCTGCAGACAGACTCCAGACGAGCCCGGCAATGCCCCCTCTTTTGTCTTGGACCTGCGTCTGTGGCCAGCAGCTGGATCGGCCTCGAGTCGCCGGGGCTTCATGCATGCCTAGCGAGGCCCAAGACAGCAAGCCTGATCGCGCATCCTTGACCGCCTCTGAAGGCCCTGCCCTCGCGGCGTCCTGACCCCCACCTCTCGCCATGCAGCCCCATCAACCCGTCTGCCCGTGACAGGCGGCGATTTTCAAACATGCGGGATCCGCGTCGTGCATGACTCTCTGCCGTGGCCAAGTGTTGGCAGAGACGAGCCGTGGCGACTGGTCATCGAGCCGATACAACGAACCGCCGCGAGTGCGTCAAAACCGCGTCGCTTTGGCCGTGCTGAGGGTGCCCCCTGGAGCGGTTCTCCAACGACACCACCGGGGCATCCACGCTCGGGCATGGTGAGCACAGACGAGTTGGTCCCCCGGAATTCTTCCCTGGGCCCTGCTCGGCATCTGACGGATCGATTTGGAGGCGAGCATCGCATCCGCGCGTGCAAGGACCTGCTGATGATCGGAGGGGTGGATTGCAATCGCAGTAATAACCGAGCATGCCATCGTACAGTATAATTACCGACTCAGAGAGCCGAAAGGCATTTCATCTGGCTGTCCGCCCGTGCCTCCACGATGCGGAGAGGGCTTACGAATAAGCCCTCGATTCGAATCATCGTTGACGCAATAGCGCAGCGGCAGCCGTCAGTTACGCTGGTCTGCGCCGCGTTCAGCCCGTGGGTGTCCATCTCGCCGCAATCTGTCGTCAATCGTCCAACTCGGGCCACGAATGGGCCGGACGACATGCAGCCGACGGGAGACCTCTCTACCTGTAGTGCTCTTATGTGTCCATACCGTAGCTGTCAAAGCTCTTTCAAACTGCCAGATTGACGGACTCGTGGGATGGATCAACGCCATAAAAAGGGGCCGTGCAGGCCATATCAGATCAGAGACATCCAACGACAACGGGGCCCGTCAGGCGCGTTGCTTGGGCTTGGCTTGCATGCGAAAATCCTACTGAGGTGCGACGAGCCAAACGAGCTAAACGTGCAACGAGCTCGAATAGAGCGGCTAGAAAGTCATGACTCCAAAGAAGGTACTGAGCATCAAGTTAATGCGCATTATAGCGATGGCGATCATGGAAGGCGCTCGATGCCCCCGCATCATGCTCAAGTCCCGTCAGCAGCGCCTTCCGTATCGTTTGACGCCGCAAGTTGTTCCCGTTCCGATGGGCAGCCGTGTCGCAGCCTCCATCATTCTTCACGCACAAACCGCCAACGACGGCTCTGTTGGTCCCAGCCCTTCCCTCAACACGAAGCAAACCCAAACCCAAATCACAGGCCACAACGGCCCAGTCCCGCCCTGTTCCTGCAGTAGTCTGGCTCGCCAATGCGCCCCTATCGTCATTAAGTGGAGCGGCTCGGCCCTGGACAGTGCGGCCCTTGGCCTGGCCACAGTCTGACTCGACCAGGCCAGGCCGGGATAGCAGCACACTCGATCTTTCACGATGACTGGCATGGGCATCGTCTTGCTGCAGCCTGTACGAGCGACACAAGCTCGAAGTTCACGGGGCCAGGGAGCCCACGAGTAGGCCGTACGAGCCACGAAGATGTGCGCGACCGTCTCATATGTGACTGGCGATCCTGGCTGGCGACAGAAGAGCCGATGGCCAAAGTGTTTGATGGGCACCTCCTGCGGCGATCTTGCCCTCACCTTTCCTCTGCGCCTCGTCGTGGCCTGCAGCCATCGGACGAACCTGCCAACAGCCTACTTCCATCACACTCATCGTCGGGATACTGCAGCAATATGAAGCATTAGCATGCGCCGTGGGCAAGCCAAGATATCCAGCCAAGCCTTTTCGGTCGCTGCTTCACCGGTCGTGAGAGCAGGTATCTGATGTCGGTATTCCTTCCGTGACTGACGGGGTAGGACTGGTCTGGGCTTTGCAACCGACCGTGAGCGTGGCCGCCGGCTGGGATCCGACTTGCCAGCCCGCGCCCCAATTAGCAGCCTCTGTCTGCTTTGCGCCTCAAGATACGGCCTCGAGCTCATCGATTGGCTCACCACGCCACTCGCACGCTCAACTCGCACCGCAGGGAGCTCCCACAGCGAGCCCGCTGCGTACAGCACAGTGTGGTGCCTGCTGAGACTGATGCGGTTCTCCGCCATTCGCATGCCACCCCACACCACAACCCCCTTTACCCCTGACTAGGACCCTTCTGTGCCTCTCAGCATCCACATCTAGCCAGCCAACCAGCGCCAAGCACGGACTCCGCCCACGGCCACATGCCGTCGCGTTCGCATCTCGGTCCCATCGTGTTTTACCGGCGCAACAGTGCCTTCCAAGGCTCGTCGCCCAAAGCAGCTTAGGAGAAGATCGACTCCTCCTCGTTCATGGCTCTTAGCTTCTGGGAGCGTCCTTGTCGCTGTCAGGCAAAAGCCAAGGCGGCAACGGCGCCGGACGGGTTCCTGAGCCTCCTCTTCCCTGTTCGTGGTTTTCAAGGCGGGACAAGGCGGGACAAGGCAGGTCAAGGTGACGGCGAGCACCGTTGACGACGGTTTGGGAATCGGGCTCCTAATAGCTGGACTTCCTGACTCAGCTGCCGTCTCATGTGGTCAGCCGGCTGCAACACGGAAGGGGCAATGTGCCTGGCCCGGGCCCCCTGCTTGTCTCCCGTTAGGGCCGTTACGCTCTGTTTGGGCGTCTACGGTACGGAATGACGGACTACTCGTACGGAGCCCCAGGCGCGTGAACGAGTGGCGTCAAAATCCAGAGTCCGGCTGTCTTTGGCTCGGCTAGGGATCCCGGACCCCTGCTGGGCAAGTTTGATCGTCGAGCCATTGCCGCTGTTTTTACCTCGCAGCATAAGGGCTGCCTGGCTCGCTGTCGGACGACGCTGACTTTTGCCAAACGCCGTGTGGCCGCTCATGCGCGCCCAGCACCGATGCTCGGCGGGCTCCGTCCCCCGTATTGTGGTCCATTTACGGAGCAAATCCAGGTACCCACTGGATGCAGCAGTTTGCACTTCAGCAAAGCAACAACTGCTTTGTGCTTTTCAAACGCATCCGCTAGCTAGTTGCTGCTGGCTGTTTGAATGTAGTATGACGCGTATCGATTATGGAACTTCCAGCAATCAACTACCCTAGAGCCGCTTGAGTCATTCCGGCTGGTGCCGCTAGCTTTCAAAACACTCGTCGTTGTATGAGCTTACTCTGCATTTCCAGTCTTTCACTGCCATCAGTCGACGTTTACTGGGTATTGGTAATTTGGTAATTTGGCAATTTGGCAGTGGGCGGTCCTTGCTGCGGCTCGTCAAGTCGCCGGCATGATGGATGCATGCAGTATTTACAAGCCTAATGCAAAAGACAAGAAATGTCGATTGCACTTCTAGCTGGCCAATTTTTACGTCGATTGTTCGTAGGAAGCCGTTCTTGAACTTGCTACAAAGCAAAGGCAAACTGAAGCCAGCTGCTCCGCATGTGCCCCGAGACTGTGAAGGGCCACGGTTATCCGCAGAGCGAGAGCCATTGAAGTCAACGGGATATTCGACCTTGCAGGTCTGCACAGGCACGGTGATACAGCCCACGGTTGCGGGACGAACAGTCCGTCGGCTTATTAGATACAGTCCTGCGGGACCGGGTGCCACCGGACAGTCTATTGACCTTTAGGAACCGCGTGGACTTGCTGCCGCTCTCGGCTGACTCGGTCTTTGAAGCTCACTGCTTCTTCTCGACTCTATTTTCAGATGTAGTCCCAAGGCCTAGCCCTGCTGGTCTGTTGTTCGCAGTATTGATGTCGCGGCAAACTGTCGTCTACCGGCAAGGAGCATGCCGCTCGAGCAAGACCCTTGCCGATGACGAGCGGCAGCGTCGCCACGTCGGCTTCTGGGGGATGGCACTAGCGACAATGCCTGCTTCATAACGGCAAAGCAGCTGTCTTGGTATCTCCTCGCCAGGCCAAGGGGTGGCTAGGGCCTGCGAAGTCGAGAGGCGAGGACTGTCGGCGTATCTGCACCGCCATGATCTGCACATTTTGATCGCCGGCCTTGATGGCCGCGTCAATGCCGAGCATCACCAGTCCAGCTCCTCCACGTCCGTCGATGATGAGCGAAGCCACGTGCCCCTGATGGTGGAAGGCGTATTGACGAAGCCTGAGACACCAGCGGTGAGCTCAGAGACTTGCTCGATATTCATTCCTAGCGTCAGTCCCGTCACAGCTCTCTCATGACCTCGGCCACCGCCTGGGCCGCCATCTTCCTCCTCTGCGCCTCGCCCACCCCCGCGCCAGCATCCCTCACGGCCTGCAGCTTGCGCATCATCTTTTCCACCTTGACCACGTCGTCATCATCCAGGCCCTCTTGTGCGTCGTCGTCGCCTTTGCTCTTCTCGCTTGGTTGCACTTCCTTTTCAGCAGTGTTTGCTTTGCTGTCCTTGGCGGCCGTGTCAGCAACGTCCACGGCGTCGTCGTGCGCGGCCTGGCCTGAACTCCAGATGGCCTTCTTCAGGCCCTCAAAGTCGGCCTTGTCGAAGCCAAAGTCCAGGCTTTCAGGGTCCAGGTCCTTGCTGTCGTCGGTCTGCGTTCCTTGCGGCGTCTCAAAGTCGCCAAGGTCGGATAGCGCCGACGAGGCGTCTGCTTGCGCCCAGTCGTTGGCCTCGAGGGCTTCTCTGACGCGCGCGATGCCCGTCTTCTCTGCTCACTTGTTAGGCATGTCGCTTCTTTCGTGAAAGGGTTGGGAGTATCATCGAACCTCCAAACTCGTTGAGGCCAGGCTGCTGCTGTGCGCTGCCGACCTGTACAAACTCCATGCCGGCCTCTGCACACAGCTCATCCCACTCTTCCGCGTCAGTGCTCTCGCCCACGCCCACGGCCAATCGCACGCCATCCCACTCCCAGCCGCCGAGTCCATCGCAGACGACACGGCCGACCTGGCGGATCAGCTCTCGCGCCTCTTGCGCAGGGCTATCATCAGAAGTAGCAGCAGTAGCAGATGAGGGTACAGCAGCAGGCAGCGCAAACACAACGACCAGCCCGCCCAGCACCGCCAGCACCTCGCCCGCCTCGTCGGACAAAAACGACGCCGCCCAATCCCCCGGCGCACTCACCAGGTCCAGCCACACGGGCACCGTCGCCTGGTAGTACTGCGTCTTGAGCGCAAATTCGTGCGTCGTGCCCGCGAGGGACGCAGACGCAGACGACGACGTTGGCGCTGAGCCGGTGAGGTCTGCGGTGATGGTGAGCAGGCGAGCCGCAGCAAATTCAGGGTGTGTGCGCACCTTTGATGACCCGACTGAGATGGTCCACCTGGCTGTCCAGGCCCACGGCCAGGACTCGCCTAGGGTTTGAGACTTGCATGAAGTGCTGTATTTCCTATTGAGTAGCCGTGTTTCTGATGGTGGGGCGGTGAGAATGGTCGGGTCTACTGAACTGATGGTGGTGATGAGCTTCAGGTTGGGATGTCGTTGGTGGCGGGGCAGTGATGTTCGCATGGTGGGGTCGGTCTTTATCAGTCAGCTCAAGCCTCAACACCAACGTCAAGTCACGGCTTGAGTGACAGCACATCTGCCTCGCCGAGCCAGTCACAGCTTTTAACACAAATTATTTCAGCTATTCAAGTTCATTCAGGAATTCAATAATGAAACTCATCGCACGCTTAGTGCAGTTAACAGTACGCCTCACAGACATGCCCCGATAAGACAAAAGCAGAGTCACTCGACTTTCCATATACACGCTCCCCATCACAATGCGCGCATCCCTCCCTGATCAACACTGATCCCCTCCCCAGCCAAACGATCGATTCACCAGCCCCATGGCCTCCACGCCAGCCCTCACCGTGTCGATCAGGGGCCCCTCGCTCCGCGGCTCAGCATCCGCCCTGCTGCGCGCCAGGTCCCCCTGGTCCAGCTCGCCGTCCCTGCGATCCAGCATTGCCTGCTGGATCGCGCGCGCCCACACGCCGTACCACTGCTCCTCGCTCGCCGACGCGTACTCCCTGCGGCCCGGCACGGCCGTCGGGCGGCTCATGTGCCACTCGGCGCCGACCGTCTCCCAGCGGCGGGTGCGGAAGAACAGCCACGGCCACGTGAAGAGGAACAGCGCCGTCGCGTAGAAGACGAAGCGGATCCAGCCCGTCAGGCGCCAGCGGTTGGTGCGGCAGTCGTTGTAGATGTCGACGCGGGCGTTGCGCACGGGAAACGTCACCTCGCAGCGCCCGCGGTAGTTGGTCGCCCGCACCAGCGCCTGCAGCCGCCGCCGCAGCAGCTCCCAGTCCCAGCCCTCGATGGTGCGCCGTAGGGTGAAGCACTTGAGGCCGGCGTCGCTGGCGCAGAAGCGCTCGCACCAGGCCTCCAGGTCGGGCACGCCGCCCTCCTCGGCCGCGCCGCTGCCGCCGAAGCCGGGCGCGCGCTGGGAGAAGACGGAGCCGCGGCGCACCTTTTCAAAGTTGCCGGCCGTGGTGATGGTGCGCCAGAACCGGGGCGGGCTCATGTCCAGGTACAGCAGGTGCGTCAGCTCGACGCGCACGTCAAAGTCGACGACCTCCTCGCTCTGGTGGCTGTCCTTTTTGCTGTTGTCGTTGCTGCTCCCACGCCGGCGCTCGCGGTGAGTGCCGCGCAGACGCACAAACGGCCGCGGCGGCAGCGCAGCGAGCCGGGTGACGTGGTCGACGAGGAACGTCGAGTCCGAGTCGAGGCGCGGGTCGAGGTAGGTGGCCGTCTTGTCGTCGCTGGATGTGCTGAACGGTTGGACGAGGGGCTTGGCGAGCCCAAGCGGGACGAGGGGATCGACAGGCGCTGCGTGAGCGGCGTCGGCAAAGTCATCGTGGTCCGTGTACAGAGGCGGGAGGTCGTCTTCGTCATGGTCGCCGACGGTGCTCGCATATGCGGCATCCGAGGCCGGGTCGTCAAAGTACGGCTGATGGCGGTGCGGCGACGAGACGGTGGCCGACGACGCCGTGTGCAGGAAGATGGAGGAGCTCGACTCGTCGCCAAGGTACGACGGCGGGTTGGGCGACGGCACGGGGTCGAGATCCGAGGGCTTGCCCATGGTGGCGATGTGAGGTCAGCCGATGATATCGAGGATTCGTCACGACTGCAAATGGCTTCAAGAAGGAGTCTCGCCAGCGATGCTCAGACGCAGCAAGCAAGCAGCGGGGGATGCAGTATACAGGGAAAGAGAAGCTCGAAATAAAATAACAGCAGGCTAAAAGAGGAGAGCTGACGAGTCCAGGCAGCATGAAGCCAGCCCAGGATGTGAGGCGTTTCGTTGGCTGGCGGCGATGACCGGAGGCTGCCTCTTTGAGACGCTGACAGTTGTGGTGGAGTCTGGGCCTCTCCAGCGGTCAAGCCTCATGCACCATGGGGGGCCCACTGCAGCTCAGCTTTCCCCACGCGCCACGCTTCACGCGTGGGTGCTTGCGCGTCTCGCCGTCCAGAATCATCAATCCATGCGACGAACAGACAGACGTGCAAGGGACAACAGCTCACGTTTGCAATCGCAAGCGTCGGTGTCAAAGCTTGAGAAATTAGAAATTGCGACATCTTCTCTATCAACCACCTTACTCCGTACATGTACACCACTCCTTGAGTGGCTCGACGAGTCGATGCTCACACCCCTTTCAATCTACACGTCCACCAGCTTGTCCTCATCCCACTTCTTCTTGGCCGCCTTGCGCAGAATGTCCACCTCGCCGCTCATCTCGCACATGCTGTGGAACGACCCCTCCTCGTCGCTGATGAGCTCCCACGGGTGCCCAAACTGCACCACCTCGCCCCTGTCCAGCACCAGCACCTTGTCGTAGTCGACAATCGTCTGCAGCCGATGGGCGATGGTGATCACCGTGCCAGTCATCTCGCGAATCGTCTCTTGGATCTTCGAGTCGGTGCTGTAGTCGATCGACGCCGTCGCCTCGTCCATGACCAGGACCGTTGGCTTCTTCAGCATCGCCCGCGCCAGGCACAGCAGCTGCCGCTGGCCCTGCGACAGGTTCGACCCCGACTCGCTCACCGGCGACGACAGGTCCAGGAAGATGTTCTTGTTGGTCGCCACCGACGGCGCCGGCGACCGTCCCGCCGGCCACTCCGCCGACGTCTGCACTGCCGGCGTCGTAGGCACCGTCGACGGCTCGTCGAGCCCAATCAGCTGCACCCGCCGCAGCGCCTCAAACACCTGCTCGTCGGAATACTGGTCAAACGGATCCAGGTTGGTCCGGATCGTCCCCTGGAACAGCGTGGGGTCCTGCGGCACAATCGTGATGTTCTCTCGTAGGTCGCGCAGTCCAATCTCGCCAATGTTGATGCCGTCAATCACAATGCGGCCCTTTTCCGCTTCCAAAGCCCGGAAGATGGCCAGCGCCAGCGAGCTCTTGCCAGCGCCCGTCCGACCCACGATGCCGACCTTTTCTCTCGCCTTGATCTTGAGCGAAATGCTTCTGAGCACCGGGTCCAGGTCGCTGCGGTATCGCGTTGTGTAGTCGACAAATTCGACGTTGCCCTGGTCCGGCCACGACGCCGGCGGCCGATTCTTCTCGTCCACCGGCGACGCCTCCTGCTCCAGGTCGAGATACTCCTTGACTCGTTCCATGGCGTTCATGTTCTGTTCGTTCATGCCGTAGAGGCGCACCAGCCACAAGATGTTTTCCGTAAAGTTCATCGCGTAGCTCAGCGAGATACCGGCTGCGCCGGCGTCAAGGTTGCCCAGGCTGAGGATGATGAAGACGCCCGCAGCAAACGACACCAAGTTGCCAAGCGCGTCGGCGCGGAATGCGAGCCATCTGTTGCAGGCCCACAGGTAGATGAAGGGTCGGCTCTGCGTGTTGACCTTGGCCAGGTTGTCGCGAATGAAGCGGCGCTCCTCGCCATATGCGCGAATAGTCGTCATGCCGCTGATGGTCTCGCCGAACTGCTGGAACAGCGGACTGCGCTGCACCGACTCGAGGCGCTTGAGGTCGCGCGACGCACGCAGGTAGAACGTGGCCACGAGGTAGAACAGGCCCGCGATGAAGACGGCCGCGATGAGGAAGCCGGGAGTGATGTACGCGATGAGGATGACAGTGACGACCAGCGACAACGCACATGACATGACGCCAATGGCCACGGGCGAAATCTCCTGATCGACGGCCTCGAGGTCCTTGCTAAAGCGGTTCATCAGCTGGCCGAGAGGCGTCACGTCAAAGAACTTGAACTTGGCCCTCGTCACGGCCGACATGAGACGATCGTGGAGCCGCTTGGACGCCGACAGCGATCCGAAGAATATCCAAATGTCTCTGATGAAGGCTGCGAGAGCGCCTGCCGCTCCAATGAGGGCCAGCCCGGTAAGGTAGTACGCGATGTTGACGTCGGGCTCTTGAGGTGAAGAGAACACCAGTTGGCCGTCCGCCGCCGCAAAGGCTTTCGGCTGCGAGGATGAAGTGGTACCACTCAGTCGAGCGATACTCGCCCACGAACCCTTGGCAAACGCCTGGCCGCCGTATGTGCCCGACATGGAGCTCATGGCAACGTTCGAGTCTTCTGTGCGCAGGTAGTTATTGGCCCATTCTCGCACCCAGACATTGGTGCCAACAGTGGCGAGCTGCTGCAGGTTGAAAACCACCAGCGTGACAATCCAAAACCACCACGGCCCCATGGACTGGAGATAGATCTTCATGACGGGCCACTTGACTGCACCCGTAGCCTTGCCCTCATCCATGCCGTCGACCTGAGGCTTCTTAGACTTGATCTTCTTTGTGCCCTCGGCGAGAGCGTCGCCGCTGCTATTGACCATCGTCTCGGCATCGCCGACGCTGGATGGCACGCGAGAGGGTACGCGTGAGGCGCACGCAGAAGGAGGCCGCGATCTCTGAATGTCCTCTCCAAGCTTGCCTGTTTCGATGACCTGCTGGGCCGAGCCCTGGGCAGCGACCCGGCCATTGTCGAGGACAACGACGTAGTCGGCTGAGGGAACGCAAAGTTGCACGTTGTGGGTCACCAAGATGCAGGTTCTGTTCTGCATCAGCGGCCCCTTGATGCAGTTGGTGAAGATCCACTGGGCAGTATGCGAGTCGACGGCGCTCAGGCAGTCATCCATGAGGACGTGCGCCGAGTTGGAGTACAGCGCCCGAGCGAGTGAAATTCGTTGCTTCTGACCGCCAGACAGGGTGATGCCCTTTTCTCCAACCAGCGTCTCGTCGCCGTGATCGAGGATTTCAAGGTCGCGCTCCAGCGCGCAAGCAACAATGACGTCCCGATAACGCTGCTCATTGTACGGCGTCGAGAACAAAATGTTGTCCCGTATGTTGGCGTTGACCAACCAGGCCGCCTGCGCAACGTACGCGACCGTGTCAGCCAGACCCGTCTCGGGGTCCGGCCGGACATCTTCTCGACTTCGGCCACCAGGGCAATAAATCTTGCCCCCCACAAGTGTCATCTCGCCCAGGAGGCCCATCAGCATCGACGTCTTGCCGGATCCGGTGGGACCAGCGATGATGTTGAGTTTTCCAATCTTAAAGTCAATGTCCATGTCAAGCAGCCGGAAGGCGCGCGAGCCGTCGTCGGCCACAGTGTCCTTGCCACCCCAAATGAGGGTCGAGTCCCGAAATCCGATGCGCTTGACACCATTCTCGTCCACGTTATCCAGGCCAAGCTGTTCGTACTTTTCCGTCTCCTCCTCGTTCAGGAACTCTTCTACACGGTCTATGGACACCTTGGCCTCTTGCACGTGGGCAAACATATCGCCAAGCTGGTCGAGGGGGACGCGGAGAAGCATAAAGAGCGAGATTGCGGTGAAAGCAATGGACGGATACAGCGGCTTCTTCTCGATGACGGTGTAGACCAGGAAGGAGAAGAAGGTGATGAGCACTGGAACCGAGTTCCAGATAGCCACCGCACAAGCCCATAGCAAGAATCGGGAACGCAGGGCGTTGAGCTCGACTCGTCGCTTCTCGTCGATGATTCGGCCGAAGCGTTCCTCCCAAGCAAAGTATTTGATGATACGAATGTTCTGAAGGACCTCGTTGGTCACGTTGATGCGCTTGTCGGTGGCCTTCATGATGTTCTTGGAGGTAATGTTGAAGCCTCTGGCCAGGAAGTAGTTGACGGGCAGGAGGAAGACCATTACAATGAGGCCGGGAATTGCGCTGAGCCCCATGACCTGCCACAGCAGGATGACGGAAATGACGAGCTGTGTCGGGGCGGCGGCGCACAGGAAATGCAGATAGGCAGTGACTTCGGCGATCTTGAAGCTGTCAACAGACATGAGGTTAATGATGGTGCCCAGGTTAGCCTGCTCGTCATCCCCAGAGGGCTTGCTGTCCTGGTCCTCCCTGGCAACACTGTTTGCGGACTCGGTGTCACTGGTGGCGTTTTTGTTCTTCCTCTTCTTGAGGCCCAATGCGCTCTTGAGCTTGGCCACGGTGCTGTTGTTGTCCGCATCGGCGTCCTCCTTGCGCTGAGCCGACTTCTTTTCGAGCAGCACCTTCTCCTTGCCAGCAGCAGCCTTTCGGCGCAGCGCCTTGGAGTAGATGTCGCCAATGATAATGGCACGAACGCGGATGCAGATCTTGCGGCCAATCCAAAGAGCCGAATTGTCGGCATACGAACGGATGGTGTCCAGAAGGGGCATGAGGATTACCAAGAGCCAGAGAACGTTGATGGGTACTTCGTTTTCTTCGCCGGTGCCCTTCTTCGCAATGTACTCCTCAACGTACTCTAGGATAGCTTTCAGCACGAGGGTCGGCGCAAAGGTGAAGAGACCGGAGACAAAGGCCATGAAGCACTGGAAGATCAGCATGCTTTTGAAAAACTTGAGCAAGTGCCATGCCAGCGCGCCCGTCCTCTTGAGCTGTCGGTAGTCGGCAATGACGGCGGCGGCCTTGTCCTTGGGTAGCAGGTTCCACACATTCTCGAGCTCCATCGACTTCTTCCAGCCCTCGTACACTATGGCATCAACCCAAGAAAATGTGGCGAGCGAGAACAGGCTGGCAAGGGGCTCGCGCGATGGCTCGATGCCGTCCTCCCACTCCAGCAGAACCGTCTTGTTGCCCTTCCTGGTTGTCATGGCCATGCCGAAGAGAAGGGTGACGAGGGCAAATTCGACAATTATGAGGACCTGGGTCAGCCGCGAGCTCGGGTGAATGAGGACGGAGCGGAAGATGAAGACATCAAAGAGCCACATGAGCCCATAGATGGCAGCCGTGTGGTTCCAGAGGTGGGGAACACGCCATTTAGACGAACCGAGGAAGAGTCGGAGAGAGGCCAGAACAAGCGTGTATACCCAAACGAGGAGCCCGCACGCGGCGGCAAAGCGGCCGTGGAAGGCATTGGTGCCGAGGGCTATGGCATTGATGACGACCAGGCCGACAATTGCAAGCACCTCCACAGCCTGTGAAAGGCGCTGGCCCGAGGGCGTATCAGCTTGGACAATGGAGCCACGGCTCATGGTTTTGGCGAGGGCCAGTCGGCCACCGTTGATCTCGAGATTGTCATCATCGCTATCGCTGTCGGCGGCGTCCGGGGGCAGAGCCGTGTGGTCCTCAGCGGCGCTGTGGTGGTTGGCGAGAGGCTTGTAGCCCTTGGCGCGCTGGTTGGCAACAACGCCGGCGAGACCGGACACGGCCAGGCGAGTGAACGAGAGAGCGATGACTATTAGCGGTAAAAGGATTTTGAGGTATC
>JALHBY010000179.1:169263-224425 GCA_024340155.1 Tolypocladium pustulatum | reverse complement strand
GGGGGGGGAACACAAACTCTTGCTGGAAGCATGCGGAAAGGTCATCTATCCGCCAGATGGGCCACGAGCACTGGGCGAAGCCAGGCATAATTGTCAAGGCCGACGTCGGGATGCCGCGACGCTGTCCGACCTTGCTTGAATATGCACGGCGAAAACGTACGAGGTACGCTCGCACAAACACCCACTTTGCCCGTCGTACGGAGCGGACGTGCAGAGACGAAGCCCGCGATGCTGCGTCCTGCTATAGTTCAAACGATGCTGGTGGTGGAGCCAAGCAACAGATGGAGAGAGGAATAGTGACGGCCCGCTCTCTTGTGTTGTTGTCGCAGATCGCGTTGCGCCCTGGCCCTTTGCGTGGGCTGTCAGGAATTGAACGAGGGCGTCGCACGTCACTGCGGCGCAAATAATCGATACCGAAAGCCGAGGCCGGCGGCAGGGGTGGGTGTTCGAGGGCGTTCGAGGACGAAAAAAACCGAGACACGTTCTCCGTCTACTACTAAACGCCTTGGCCCCTCTGGTCGTCCGAGATTCACGATTCGACTTGATCGTCTCGTTTCGCTTCGAGTCGCTATTACCGGCGCCTGCACGGCCGTAGAAACAAACAGGCCGCCGACGAGTCCGTAGAGGGCGGCAGCGACGATGAGGTTGAATGCCGCTCAAGGAAGGGCAGGGGGTAGGGCGAGGGACGAGGGCGGCGGACGATATGGCGAGAGAGTGAAAAGGAAGAGGTGTAGTAACAAGTGACTCGAGCGGGAGAGTTAAGTGTATCACGGGAGGGCTAGTCTAGAGGGTGGATGGATGCGTGGATCGAGGCTCTAGCTGTAAGGTATCTTCACAGCACCCGCCGCCACCCTGGCTGCGGGCTCGCAGTCACTCGGTGTCCGCACTTCGTAGAATTCTAGCTGCAGCAGGCCGGCACGCGGCGGTCATGCAGGCCACTTTCTTGGGGGAACTGGGGCAAGCTTGCGTCGACAAGGGCAGCTTCTTTTTCAGAGTCACAAGCCCCGTTCCCAGCAGCCACTCGGCGCGCTCGCAGGACGCTGGCGCTCGAGAGAACAGACCAGAGAGGGGGGCGCGGCGAGGCGGGTGGAGACGGTTTTTGGCGACGCCCAGAATCAGGTCGTCTTCGAGGCTGGGCGGCCGTCCAATATCCATATCAGAGCTCGTGGCCGCCTCGCAACGTCAGGTCGGTGCCCGGATAGGGTCGCTGCACGCAAGCGGCAAAGCACGTACTGGATTTTGCTGCCTCGTCTCAGGCACCTGGACTGCTAAGCATGTCGCGAGAAACGACATCGTCAATGGACGCAGACGTGGGCTGCTTGATTGCGGTGGGGCCGAGCTCTAGGCACCGCCAACATGAATGGGAGGCAGGCACATGCTTGCTCCAGGGCCTGACGGCCTGGACAGAGAGCAAGGTAGGTAGCTAAATAAATCGACACGAATCGTCTCACTGAGTTCCTTGTTGTCCTCGTTCAGCAGTACCGACGACTCGCGCTCAGATGCCGACGCGCAAAACACTGCAGCCTCAGTGCGCAACCGCCTGATTGACCAAACGGCTCGACAGGCACCGCCCGTGCAAAAGGACCACCGCCGAAAAACTAACCTAGCGCCTAGCGCTCAACGTGCGTCTGCTCTCGTCATTGCATCCACGGTCCTCCTCCCCCACCATGCGGACAAGCCATCAACCGTCAACCCCGCGAATCCATGATGCAGACGCTGAAGCCACCGCAAAGTCTCCGCCAGCCCGCTTTCTCTGGCCCCTTTCCGACGCCGGCGGCTCTTCCTGCCTGTCAAAAGGCTAGTCGAAATGGCATCCAGTGCCTGCTGCATTCTACCAACGCCATGGTGAAGCTTCGACTCGCTCGCTCATGGCGCCGCTCACATGAGCTTGACACGGCCAAGTTGCATCCAAATGCTGACATTGCACACCCTCAGGAACAACGCAGTCCGTACATTCAGGTGCACTCATCAACGCTCGGCTCTCCGTGGCTATCGCCGCACCGCCCACGCCAAGTCGACGGCGTCATTGTCATCCGGGCAGGGTCTGCCAGGCCACAGCCAGCACGTCAACACCAACTCCGCCGTCGCCTTGTCATTCCCGTCATTCTTGTTCCCTATTCTGTTTCGCCTCCTGCACCAGCCGCCGACCCGTGTGCGGAGTACCTTGTCGTAATCTTTCCTCATCCGCCATACACCAGCAACAGCCTCATTGGGTCAGAGTCCAAGGGCGTCGGCTCGACATGCACAAGCACACGACATCGATGCCGTCCCGTGACTCACTGCCGCCCTTGAGGTCAGCCGTGTTACGCCCAACATGTTGTGCGTATCGGCAATGGCGCCCACCAACTGCCTATGTTACGCAACGGGTCATTGCCTTGGTTTGTGTGCTTGCAACGCACGCTGCAAACTTCGCCGTGCTTTTGCAGCTCATCAGAGCTTGTTGCCGGCCCCTGCGAAGACCGGATCCGCACCCACTGTTTCCTTGAAGCGGTCAAGCTGCGTGTACTTCGTACGGGTAGGGGTCTTCTTCCCGTCTACGACTAAACCTCTTTCTCCCCCAGCGTCTCGCTGATTGCCGGGCGTCATTATTTAGCATCGGCAAGGGAGAAACACAGCATCTGGCCTCGTGAGAACTGTAAATGCTTTGCCCCGTCTCGATCCCTCTCAGAACTCCGAGATCCGTCTTTTGCCCCGTCTTGGACCACAACTTGGGTGGAAATCCGCCAAACAGCCAGTCGGACCGGCCCCCGGCTGGCCCCAGACCTCATGCAGTCACCCTTATCCCACCCCTGGCCTGCATGACTTGCCTGGTCAGGTGCACACCGCGCCGGGGTTCATGAATTCAATCGCTGCGGAGTGCAATTGCCCAGCAACTTCAGACTACGAGTATCGTACTCGTACGTCGCCTTTCTGCCCCACAGCAAGCCACCGGACGCCGTACCCGACATCCAGTGGAACTCTACGTTAGTGAGCTCTATTGGAAGTTGCGGAGAGTTGTCGCGACAGCCTACGAGTATGCATACACTGCGATTGAGATGCCCACGTATACATAGTCTGGCAGCTGGACCTCCTTCACGTAGGCGGATTGTCTGATTGGCTGTTGTGAATTATTTCTCGCCCGAGCTTGGGCACCAATGACATAAACAGCGATGCAGCCGAGGGACTGAAAAGCGTCTGCGAAACAAAGTATACGTGCAAGCTAAACAACAGAATGAGTCGCAGAAATTCTATCAGCGGCACGTCTCTGGTTTCAATCATCAAACAACGATCTCGACAACCTATTTATTCCCAATCTGCTAAAGATGGCCGACTTACGAGCACCCTCTGGAGTATGTAGGCACACATAAGTGATCGACCCACGGATTCGACCGAGCATCTTGCGACAGATACAACGCATGATACGACGGAAGTGAGCTCGGTCCAATGCAGGATCCGCTTCCACTCGTCGAGCATTCTGCACTTGGCTGGCCGGCTCTCTTCGAAGGCAGTCACCAGCGCTCAGTCGTCTACGAAGGTTGCCAAGGTGGCTTCTAGGGTAAGCTAGCGGGTGTCGGCAGCCCTCCACCCGAAGCCCATGTGACTGGACGGCGATGACCTCTTCAGAGTAATGGTGGTGCCCAGACGTATTCTCGTCCAGACCGCGCGTTACACCCTGCTGGGGCCCACACAGCAGCTACCCCTGCCGCGCGCATTGACTCACGGCAGTCGAGAATGTTCCTTCGAAGATCTCCTTTCCTCAATTGACAAAGGTGTTCTCGATGGTTCAAGATTGCTCCTTGCATTGACATATTCATTTCGACGTCCTTGATACGCTCATCACCAACTCAAGGATTTCACGCTGTTCCCGTAGTCAGGCTGGGACCTTTCATTGCGACACGTTTGGATTCGAGGCTCATTGATTTGCTTTGCCTCAATCTGGGGTAGTTACAGTGAGTGGTTCATTGACGTGCTTCTTCCAACACCTCGACAGCGGTAGTCTCAATCTTTCTTTCTCCTCTCTTGAGACGCCAAAAGATGGGGCTCGCAGTCACGCAATTTGCAGCTCTTAGCCGCTGGCCGTTTGTTTGCCCATTGACATGTCAATTGACTTGTGTTCACTTCCGAGACTCCCCCGCCATTTGAGGAAACCATGAATGCCTTTTTTTCGTATGAGTTTCCTCCTATCGTAGCTTCTGATCTGACATCTCACTGTTGGTACAACAAAGGCCGCCCCTCTGACAGGCCCTGTAGATGTTGGGCTGTTCCAATCCAGAAAGAGCGGCATTCCATGAAATCAAGGGTCTGTCTGGCTTGGACCTGGCGTTTAGCCCATGATCATGCCCTTCATGCCCGAGAGGTCGCCCTCCTTGGCGGCAATTTCGAAGTAGCCGTAAATGATGCTGCAGACTCAGTCAGTGATAATACTTTCAGGGGCACATGGTGAAATTGGGCAACTCACGTAACAGCAAGGAGGGTACCGGTTCCGGAGCCGAGAGCGCCCATTAGGTCGCTGAAGACGGACAGCGCACCGATGCAGGCACCGCCAAAGGCGGCGGCAGTGGGGATGATGCGCTTGAGCTCCTTGTACATGCTCTGGTCGCGGTGGCCAGCCATGACGAGACCCTGGTCCTTGAGCTGCTTAGCAACGTCACGAGGGCTGGATCCGGACACCTCAATCCACGTCTTGGAGAAGAGGGCACAGGCACCCAGCATGTAGACGATGTAGGCGGCCGTGTGGATCGGGTCGAGGAGCGCGTCCTTGAAGTTGAAGGGGGGCGACATGTAGTAAGCAAGACCAGAGATGGCGTGCAGCTGGGCGGAGCCGTCCTTGGCCTCCCACACACCGAAGAGTCGGACAAGGAGGTTCTCAGAGAAGCGCGAGTACAGCATCTGGCTGATCAAGAAGATGTTGGACGAAAGGGCGGACTGCAGCATGATGGGCATGTTGGACGTGTAAAACAGGCGTACAGGGAAGCTGCCGCGAGCTCCTCTTTGTCGGCTACTTTTTACGGGGATCTCGACGCGGAAGCCCTGAAGGTAGATGACGGCGACGAAGACGATGATGGTGGCCAGCAGATTCATGATGTTGGGCAGGTTCTGCCTGTAAAAGGCCTCCTGAAGAGCACGCTGCTTGTTGGGCCAGGTAAAGAGCAGATGCATGAGCGCGATGACGGCGCCCTCGAACTCAGGTCCACGGCCGGTGTTGATGGTGGTGGGGGAAAAGGCCTTCCACATGATGGACTCGCAAATGTTGGTGGCGATGAAGAGGGAAATGCCACTGCCGAGACCGTAGCCCTTTTGCAGAAGCTCGTCGAGCAGGATGACAATCATGCCGGCGACGACGAGTTGCACGATCAGCAGGAAGACAATGCCGGCGCCGAGGTCGGAGGGCGGGCCGTAGAGGCCGGTGAAGACGTAGACGGTGGCGGTGCCGGCGGACAGGATGAAGGCAAAGAGCTTCTGCGCCGTCTGGTACAGCTCGCGATCCGACTTGAGGTCGAGATTGACGTCGATTGCGTGGGTTCCCGCGAGCAGCTGAAAGACCATTCCTTCAAACAGGTTAATTTACGTCACTTGATGGATAGAAGCAAGCTTACCTGACGAGATGATGGGCGTAATGCCCAACTCCATGAGTGTACCACGATTACTGGCGGTCACTGTGCGTAGCCAGTACAGGGGATCCGAGTTATCAGAAGACACGATGCCGTAGAGAGGCATCTGCGACATGACGAGGAAGATGAGCAGCGTCAGCGCCGTCCACATCATCTTCTGATTGAAGGGGATCTTGGTCTCCGGCTGCTGAACCTCGGGGAGAAACGGCACAAACGGCTTGACCAGGTCGAGAAATCGTACTGTAGAGGCACGGCGCGGGTCAGCAACACGTTGCAGAGGCCCAATGGTGCGCGCAAGGGGGCGCGGCCGCGCGAGCGGCACACGACAGGGACAACTTACAGGAACTCATCGTGGCGATTGAAGAAACAAAACGGAGACAAGGAATGAATTCAATGCCTCCAGGGAGAGCGGAAAGAAAGAAACGAGCTGTGGTGAGCTCGCAAGGCTGAAGGGAGGGGTCGTGGTCAGGAGTGAGGTTGGCGATGTGGCCCGAATGGCTGCGGCGCCCCCGAAATGTAGATGTGTCCAGTCCAAAATATTGGCTGCACGTGACCCCAACAGGGGCTCGAGCTCCTTTCGCTGCGCGTGGCCCGCGCCATTCTGCATTGAGGATGTGGGGGCGCTGAATCGGTGCCACAGCTGAACGACTTGAGATTGAAGATGCTTGAGCGCCCGGAGGGTATATACATAGATGCCAACATCGCAATGCGCCCCGAAGAGCTCTAGACGCGTATGCTCAATCGCCTTGGATCACTTTTTGGGCGCAATGTTGCAACGATGGCCGCCCGCAAAGCTCCAGCCGAACCATTGCTGGTGGTCCTGGGGTCGACGGGGACTGGAAAATCGGATGTAAGATTTCTTCTATTCTAAGAAACATCATGCATTGACTAATAGGCTTTAGTTGGCCGTCGAGCTCGCGACTCGCTTCAGGGGCGAGGTCATAAACGCCGATGCCATGCAGCTGTACCGCGGCTTGCCCATCATCACCAACAAAATCACCGCGCCGGAGCAGCGCGGCATCCCCCATCACCTCCTGGGCCACATATCGCCTGGTGAAGACCCATGGGATGTCGAGACTTTTAAGCGCGAGGCCACCAAGGTCATGGGCGAGATCCGAGGCAGAGAGAATCTGCCTATTCTTGTCGGAGGGACTCAGTACTACGTGGATCCATTGCTTTTCGCCGATGTCATCTTGGACGACGTGCAATCGGATCCCACAAAGACGTTTCCCATCCTTGAAGAGTCCACAGAGGTACTCCTACAGGAGCTGCGGAAGTGTGATCCCGTCATGGCCGACCGCTGGCACCCCAACGACCGGCGCAAAATCCAACGCTCACTCGAGATCTTCCTGCACACTGGGAAGCCAGCGTCGCAGTTTTACGCGGAGCAGCAGGAGCGCAAGGCCGCGGCGGTCAAGGATGCGGGTGCGAGCCAGCCCTGGGAGAAACTCATGTTCTGGGTTTACTCTGACCGCGACGTCTTGGTGGAGAGGCTGGACAAGCGCGTCGATAAAATGCTGGACGCTGGCCTCCTTGCCGAGGTCCGCGAGCTGTTTGAGTTCAAGCACAAGAAAGCAGCAGACGGCCGGGTTTTAGATATGACCAAGGGCATCTGGCAGTCCATCGGATACAAACAGTTTGAGCCATACATGAGCGCCCAGGATGAAGCCAAGGACGCCACCGAGCTGGACAAGCTCAAGCGCCGGGGCCTTGACGACATGAAAACCGCCACCCGCCGTTATGCCAACAACCAAACCAAATGGATCCGGCTCAAACAGATCCGACGCCTTCAGGACGAGGGCCCGCAGGCCATGGCCAGCCTCTACCTCGTTGACAGCACCGACGCCTCGCGCTTCGCGCACCACGTCGTCGAGCCCGCCGCGGCGCTGACGAAGCAGTTTCTCCGCGGCGACGCCCGGCCGCCGGCCATTGAGCTCTCGGACCGCGCGCGTGAGGTGCTCGCCAGCGCCGGTGAGCCGCCGCCGCGGGAGGTGTTGTGCCAGCGCACGTGCGAGTTGTGTCAGACGGTGCTCGTGACGGAGCAGGCTTGGCAGCGGCACATCAAGGGCACGAGCCACAAGCGGGTGGCTAAGAAGAAGAAGAGGCTGGCACTGGTTACCGTGGAGGGTCGAGAGCCGGAGCAGGCTGGTAGCACATCGCCACCGTCAAGTCCCGATATAGGATCCTTCTTTTGAACGAGTCTGGGAGATAGCAGGTATCTAAACAGCCGTTTGTACAAGATTCATGATCTTTCTCTCTCTCCCTCCGCATTGAAAACTTGTCAAACGGCATCTGTGGCGACGGCAACGCCCGTTTGAATTCACTACGGCGCAGCCGTCCCGAACCTACAAAGCGGGCCACCGACTGCATAACCTCTCAAATTCACAGGTGCAACACAAACGTTAATTGTGGGGAAGCCCATGAACAACCGTTTGCATTCGAGGGCCCCCGTGAATTTCGTGACGCACGCACTCTTGCCAAGCAAGTCCTCAGGGCCTATAAATACCACCTTGGACCTGCAGAGGCAAACAGAGGTCTTCTCAAACCTCGACATCCCCAGATAAACACCTTCCCTTTATATCTCTGACTTACGGAACTACCGAACCCCCCCAATAGGAACATCAACAGCCCTATTACATTTACACATTCACACTCATACAAAACTTTGTTCACCGCTATAGCACCGACAACGCGTTCCCCGCGCAAAAGAGCGTCAAGCAAGCCGCCGGCATCAAGTGGCAATTCACAAGTAGCCAAGACAACCTCGGCTGCAGAACCATCGCAGGAAGGAGAAGTATTCACACAAACATCGGAGAAGTGAGAATTTTCATGCTCATTCCCTATCATTATACTTCGATCCTCGATTGGCTGAAGAGAAAAGACAGCGGTGAGAAGAGTACGACTACGTTCCTGCTCCGTCTTGAGCCGACACTTGCTGACAAATGGACAGGCGGCACTTCCAGGGCAGGTGATGCGGTCTCTCCGTCGGGGGTCTTCAACGCCCATCCTCCTCGGGCACAGGGTCGATGTCGACCTTTGCGTCGATGGCCGGCAGGTCCATGACTTGCTGGTTGTACGCCTCGAGGACCTCAGGGTCTTCTCCCTGCTGGTTCTCGTTGTCCTCCATCTCCGTGTCGCTTTGAACGTTGGGGGACGGCTCCTTCCGGCGACTGGAGACCAATTTGATCTTAGTCGGCTGCTGCGACGTGGTGGGCACGGTGTTTTGATAGTGCGGCGAATGGCCATCATGGCCAGCCACGGCTGCACAACGTTCTTGCCCGTGGAGATGCCCCAGTGACCGATCTCGCCGGCCATCTTCGGGAGCTCGCTTGACACCATCCAACACCGGAAGCCCCCCTCGTGGAGCTGCATCATTTTCCTGCCGGCCTCGGTTTGGGCGAGACCCACCTCAGCATGGAAAAGTCCTTTGCAGTGTCGGTCGTCAATGTGGTTCATCGGGGCAGGCGGGTCGTATTCTGGGTGGAACATTAGGCTCACATCGAAGCTTCTTTAACGACAATAACGTTCTCCCCGTCGTGCCACGCCCTTCAGACCTCTCATCCATTGGCCAGCACTCAGTCAAGATGGCAACGCCTCCAGCTGAGGGAAGAATTCCCGGCCGCTACCTTGAAACCAGCGACAGCTACAACCGAGCAGGCGATTTCAAGTTGGTCGATGAGACTAAAGAATTCCACCAATTCGATTACGGTAACATCACCAAGGACATTCGAGCACGGCCGGAAGAATCATCGACGTTCCCCAAGTGGCTCCATTTCAACTTCAACTCATTCCAGAGAGGCACGACGTCCAGATCCGAGGGTGCGCGTAAAGAATGGGAGGCACTGGATCTCCCGGAGGGCGTCTACATCACCTTTGATTTCAGCAAGGAAATCACCAACACCGCTGCTGTTGCTTCGTATTTGAGATTCCATGACACAGCGTCACTCTTGACATATCTTTACACAGTTGGTACGTGCGATTGCTCCATCTCTTTAAATTCGCAGTATTCATGTACTGGCTCATTCTTTCGGCATTACTGTGGCTCTCGAATTATCGCTGCTGCGGTGCTCTCCTGCCCTAGAGCCTGGGTGACATCGCCCAGCGCGAGATCCTCCCACTCGACGAACTCGATGCCCAGCTTCATCCACATCAGATATGCTGGACTCAGCATATCCCGGAGACCAGACATCAGTGGGGTCCCGGTGACCCAGACGAGTGTTCTCCAGTCGAGTAGACGGTAGATGTGGTTGAATGCGCCGTCCAGGCAGCGGGCGACGTGGGCTGCGTCCACCATAAGGAACTCCCAGGTGCAGCCCTCAAGGTCGGGGTTTCGGAGAGTGTATTCAATCAAGCACGCATCGGGTGCGGCTTCCGACGAGCCCTTGTCAATCTTGACCAACATATCCGACTTCGAGCGGTCGTCACTTCCGCTGAAGTAGTGCCTTGGGAGCCGGCTTTCGTCGTCTACTGCGTCGTCGTCGTTGATGCGTCGTAGTATAGCTTGCTCGTCGGTCTCACATATGTGCTAGGCATTGAAACTCGCAAAGGTAGCTGGCTTGGAGAGGGTAGGTTAAGGCCTAAGCGAGCGCGATAATCGTGAAATAGGTCTACATTGAGCAAAATGGCGGTGGCACGTGTTTGAGTCTGGCAGGGTGTTGAGAGATGGAGAATGGCAATCGTTGATGGAGAGATGGAGAATGGCAGTCGTTGATGGAGAGATGGAGAATGGCAATCGTTGATGGAGAGTGGTATTCATGGGAAGCGCGCTCTTCACATTGGTATATCTTTACGTGCCATGTACTCTACTCTACTTTCCAATCTCCGCCTTTACCCACTTTTCCAAGCCCCCCTTCGCGATTATCTCCTGCACATTGGGCGGCAGCTCGCCAACCTTCTGGCTCCACGTCTCGCCGCCCTTTTCCGTGACAGTGACCTTGCTCCTCCGCACGTCCCAGACGAGCGTCCACCCGGTGCGGCGGGTGAGCGCCTTGCCGTTCTCTCCGTCGGCCTTGAAGACCTCGCGCAGGCGCTGGACGAGCCGCGGCACCTCGACACCCATGAGTGCATTGTTGATGCTGTTCCTCGAGAAGATGTTGCTGAAACTGCCGGCAATGACGAGCGGGATCTGCTTGGCGAGAATAGCCGTTGCTGCCTGCTCACGGCTCGAACCAACTCCGAAGCCACTTCCCGCGACCAGAATATCGCCCGGCTTGGCAATGTGGCGGAACTCGGGGTCGTAGTTTTCCATGCACACCTCGGCCATTTTCTCGACCGACACGTTGTCTTGATAGGTATACTTGCCAGGGTAGATGCCGTCCGTGTTGATGTTGTCGGCGTCGCAGAAGACGATCTCGCCCTCAATCTTCTCGGGGAAGCCGGGCAGAATGTCCGTTAGGGTCTCCGACTCGTCCTCGACCGGTTTGACCTTGGCAGACGGGTCAAAGTCTTGCTCGGCGCCGGCAATCATGCTCTCGGCCTCGGCGATGATCTTGTCCAGGGCATCCTCGACGCTCATGGCCTTGTCAGCCTCCACGTCACCAACACCTTCGCCGATAATGACCTTTTCCACGCCGTCGGGCTTCTCGTACCAGCCCGGGCCGCTTATATAACCTTTGAGGGCACTGGCGGCCACGACTTCAGGGCTGGCCAGGTACGCCTTGGCCTCCGGAGAGCCGAGGCGGCCCTTGAAGTTGCGGTTCGAGGCAGACAGGCCCGTTTCATTCTTTTGAAGCAAACCTTTTCCCAAACCTATACAAGCCGCACACCCTGACGGCAAGGGCTCACCGCCGGCCTCAATAAGAACCTGCCAGTCGCCGGCGTCCTCGGCGGCCTGCTGCTCAGGAAGCGATGCAGCGGCGAGGTAGAGTTCCACACCCGGAGCAATCTTGGGAATGGGGCCACCCTTGGCCGCCTCCCGGAACACGCGAGCAGCTGCGGCAATATCTGACGCTCGGGAGTTGGTACACGAGACTAGGTACGCCTTGTCCACGGATATCTTCTGAGGCTCGAGGTCGCGGATCGGCGTCGCTACTTTGACAGAGTTGGGGCCAGACACAAATGGAGACAGGGTGGAGAGGTTGATGTAAAGTGATTTGGCGTAGGTGGCTCCGGGGTCTGCCGTCAGCGGGTTCTGTAGCAGTTTATTGATGCGCTCGTGGTTGAAGCGGCCCTTGGCACCGAGTTCGGGATTCAGCATAGCCGAGGTTGTCGCCTTGGCCCGCAGCCACGAGATAAGCACCGAGTCAATGGGAAAGAGGCCGGCGAGGGCTCCCCACTCGGTGGTCATGTTGGCAATGGTCATGCGATCATCGACGGGGATGCTCCTCATGGTCTGCTCGCTGCCGGTGAACTCGATGGCGTGATTGAGAACCTCGTCCTGGTTGAGCAAACCGCAGAGTGCAACAATCACGTCCTTTCCAGTAACTCCAGGGGGCATAACGCCTGTCAGGGTGACTTTGGCGATCGGGGGGATCTGCCACCAGGTGCGGCCGGTGGCCCAGATGCTGGCGGCGTCGGTGCGGACCACGGGTGTTCCCCTACAGTAGGTTAGCCTGTCTGTACGGTCTCGAATTGGTGTAAAGGGGCCCATTCACAAGCAGGCAACGGAGCCATAATGATTCGAGTGACTATCAGACGCGACAGTAAGGGTGCCAGGCCAGGCGTAGCCTTCTTCGACCATGATTTGATGACCGATACCACGGCCGGCCGAGTAGAAGTCGACGCCGTGCATGCCGGCAAACTCCTCGATTTGGGAGTACTTCTTGAGGTTGGCCTCAGAGGTGTTCTGAACGTCATGGTCCAAAGTCTAGACTTTTGTTAGTCTACATCAGAGACAAACTGCGCGGCTTAGCACTTACCATGACGATCTGGCGGTTGTCGTGGATCCGATCGGCGCCCATGGACATGAATTTGTTCGCAACGGGCCACGAGTTGTCGTGCGTCATGCAGTGATGGGGCGAAATGGTAACATAGTCGCCTGCCTTGACCTTCTTGCCGGGCGCAAGGCCAACCGAGTAGCGCTGAACAATCTTCTCGGTCAGTGTCTGGGGGACGTCGGGGGTGGAGGTGGCGGCGGAGGGGAAGAGGTCGGAGGCGCTGCGAGCCTCTTCGAGCTGGGAATGGAAGGCGTCGGCGTTTCGAGGACGGGAGGTGCTGAGGAAGACGGCTCTGGAGGCGCGGTTCCAGCATTGCGATGGGCGGAGGGCTGGCCGTAGCCGGCTCGAGGCGCGGTTCCAGCATTGCGATGGTCGGAGGGCTGGTGGTAGCCGGCTGGCGGCTCGGGCAGCGGACAGCGCCGCGGCCCTTTGCTACGGGGAGCAGGAGAGTCAGCAACGCGAGTCCATGATCACGACAGAGGCGGGTCGCAGGCCTACTGTGGGCAGCATGGCTCTGTATCAGGTCTCGACGCAGTCGGCCACGGCGAACGAGGTGACTCGGAGACAGAGGCGGAGACGGAGACGGAGACGGAGACGGCGCTGGTGATGAAGAATCATGAAGTTTTCCCCGGCGGTGCGGCGCTCGGGGTTGATGGGCTGTGGTCCGAACACCGGCAACGTGGGTCAAATTGGAGCGGCTCCGGAGCGCGAGCGCCAGAGTCACAGGCGTGGGGACTGTGATCTGAATTCGCGCCGCTGTCATTGGCCACTGGATCCAGGCCCCGTTCGTCGAATGGAGGCGGCCTGGGCGGTTGAATATACGAGGACTCTGCATGCGCCGGCTGGCTGCACCCACTCACCCACCCACCAAGGCCATTGAACCCACCCATCGCGTCACACCTGGCCTGTTCACCGTTGGGGCTGACAGCCTCCCGTCAATTGCACCGGGAACGTCTTCCTCCCGGGTGCCAAGTACAATTGACGCTGGCCGGCGACAACAGGATAGGCCCCCTGCGATGACAAGCCTCAATTGACGAGGCTCCACGACGCATGACCACCTCTGCGCATCGCATGTCGGAAAGATAAGGAAGGAAAAGACGGGCAACAAGGAAATGAAGTGGGAAGAAAAGACTCAAGCTCAAGAGTCATCCAGTCACATGGCATCTCTCGGCGGCGCGACGAACTGTATTCGGGTCCGACCAAGCTCGAGCGCGCCAGAGCCTTCCGCGGCGCCGAGCCCAGCAGATCCCCCCCGTGACCGATCTTCCTGGTCTTCCCGACCCACCGGTCCCTTGCTTGACGTTGCGTTGCGTCCGCTGTCGAGTCATCGCCGTTGGTGATGCACGCCGCCGGGTCTCGAGAGCTGCAGGGCTGCTTGCTTGCTTGTGTAATCCCGGCCGGGCCCTCACGACTCTGCATAATTCTTGAGGCCGCTGACGTAGCGTAGCAGTCAGTCGACGTCGTGCCGTGATGTCCCCGGCGGAGCACCACCATGTCCGTCTGCGAGTGCGAGTGCTGCAGTCCCCAGCCCGCGGAATGACTGGTGAGCCCTCCGTGGATCTGATAATGAGCCGCTGCCGCCCGGCCAGGCATCGTAGGGACGCCGGCCGCACACCATCACGCCCATCACGCCCGGGTATCGATCCCGCCGGGTTCAACGGACATCTGGCATCTTCTCTCGCCCATTTATCATCGCCAGCACCGCCGCCCGCTCCGTCATCCGCCTGGACACTTCTCCGCAGCTTGGTGAGCACGCCTCAATCTCCGCCGCCGCCCGCCGCTGGTACCTGTACTCGTACTCGTACTTGTATAAGGTAATCGGGCCCCTTGCTCTTGCCAGTCCTGTGCCTCAAACCCGTCGCTGGTGCCTGCCTGCCTGCCTGCCTGCCTGCAGCCTCAGGTGTCAGTGCTGGTACCTTACCTTACCTTGCCAGACTTGCTTGTTCAGCCCTGACCCTCCTCTCCCCTCCCCTCCCCTCCCCTCCCCACCGAGACGACGACCTGGGCTCCCCCTCGATCCTGGGCACCTAACGCGGCCGTCACCTGGCCTGACTGGGTTCGGTGTGTTCTATTTCAAATTCTGCTGCGGGCCTCAGCGGTAGTCGACGTCTAGCGCGCGCGGAGGCTGGTGCGGCGCTGCCAAGGGCCCTTTTAGCGGCAACCTTGCATCTAATCTGCGTGCAACGGCGGGCCATCAAGTACAGTACAAGTACTTGGGCCTACCTCTACGTGCATTCCACCACCTCCTCCAGAGTCACCGCCGACGACAGGCAGCCAGATTGCCCTTTGCTGCTTCGTACCCCTGCGAATTCCTTGCCTTAGTCTCCGACATCTCTTCTCAACCCGCGGATGATACCAAGGCCAGGCAGCACCGGCCGCGCCGTCGAATAAATACACCGGCCGGCCGACCCGGTCCCCGAACGGCCCTTACCTCTGTTGGCCTTGGAGCCTCGCCTGCTCTGCTCTGCTCTGCTCTGCTCTGCTCTGCTTGCGATCCCGTCACGCGCCCCAATTCTCTGCCTCGCGCCGCCTCACCCCCGCTTCCAGACGCTGCGGTGGCGGCTGCGACTTGGCGACTGAGAGGTGCCCGCCGTGTTTCTAGACATGTCGTCACATCCAGCTGGGCCTCCCAGGCATGCTCGCGTGCTGGCCTGTGTGCTCTGCCAACATCGCAAGATCAAGTGCGACCGCAACTTTCCCTGCTCAAACTGCGTCAAGGTCCGTTGAACCTGTTGCTGCCGTCTACATTCCCCATAAGAGATGCCCCTCCTCCCCACTCTTTACCCTGTCGGAGATATATCATACACAGCCCGTTCGTCTTCATTCATATGCTGACTCTGTCGTCCGCCTCAGGCAAATGTCTCCTGCACGCCAAGCACACCGGCGCCGGCCCGCAAGCGCCGGCGACCGAACCAGGACCTCCAAGAGCGCCTTGCGCGATGCGAAGAGCTGCTCAAGCAGTACGCCGGCGGCTCTGCGCCCGCTGACCACCACGGTCGCTCGTCCTCGCCTTCAACGCCCGCCACCGGCGAGGTCAAACCGGAACCGTCGGATTCTACCCCAATGAGCACCGATAACTCGCAAAGCTGGAGACCGGCTTTCAAAGTGGTCAATGACGAGGGAGGTGTGCGCTTCATGGACAGCTACATCTGGGCTAGTGTATATGATGAGGTGAGTTGCGCGACGCGTTGGACCGCCTCGTAACCATGTGTTGGCTGACCATGACCTCAGCTCCAAGCCATGCGCGACATTGTCGAGACAGAAGACCCTGAGGATTCCAGCATCCTAGGCTCCGATGACATGACACCGGACAACCACACTGACCTCTTCTTCCCTGGAGATCTCTCGACGGCCAATATCGAGGACCTCCAGCCAGACGCCATTCATAGCTTCAAGCTGTGGCAACTTTTCCTCGACCGCGTGAACCCCTTGACCAAGGTCATCCATGCGCCCACTGTCCATCCGCACGCCATGGAAGCGGCGACCAACATGAACAATGTTCCCATCCACTACCAAGCCCTCCTCTTCTCCATTTACAACATGGCCGTCCTGTCCCTCACCGACACTGAGTGCATTCAGATGTTTGGCGTGTCCAGGGATACCACTCTGCAAAAGTTCACGGCGGGCACAAAGGTAGCTCTCATACGATCCAACTTTTTGAAGAATTACAACATGTCCATTCTGCAGGCTCTTGTTCTCTACATGGTAAGAGTTCTGCACCGCACCGCAACGCACCGCGGTCTTGCTAACGTGACTACAGTACTCTCTCCAGGGACGCTACGATCGCCATGCTGCGTGGATTCTCAGCGGTAACATGGTCCGCATCGCACAGAAGATGGGCTACCATCGCGATGGCGAACTTCTCGGCCTGGATCCTTTCGAGACGGAAATGCGACGGAGGGTCTGGTGGCAAGTCCTCATTCAGGATTCCAAATTGGCCCTGATGTCTGGACTCAGCCAAACTCTCCTCCCGCCTGTTTGGGATACCAAGCTGCCGCTGAATGTCAACGATGCCGACATCTTCCCAGGTTCCACCGAGCCATTCAAGGCACGCGAAGGGCCGACCGAAATGGCCTTCTGTCTCTTACTCAACGAGATTTACAAGTTCAAAATGGCGCAAGACAGCGCGAACGATTCCTCCGCCTTTGAAGCCGCTGTGCTCGGCCAGGAACTCGAGGGTAGCGACAACTCTTCAGCCCTGCATCAGACTACCTTTGAGAAATGCCGTTACCAACTTCAGCAGCTTGAGACGAGGCTCATTGAGCTCGAAGGCAAATACGTCGAGATCAACGCCGGCAGCGTCCACAAGGCAGCACTCACCATCCGGCCAATGCTCACAAACAAATTGACAGAGATGCTGGTGCCCATACGCGACCAGCCGGAGTGGGGGACAGAGATCTTCGGTCCTAGGGACAGCTTGTTCAAGATCGTCATCATGGGCACTGAGCACAAGATCGATGCCTTTGAGCGGCTTAGAGACACAGGCTTCATGTGGTTCGTGAGGCTGCATTTTCAACTCGATCTTTTTGCCGTCATGACGCACCAGCTGTGCCAACGCCCGACAGGCAGTCTCTCCGACCGCGGCTGGGCCGCTATGGAACGTATTCACGCGCACCTCCCGGAGCTCTTTGACGTGTCCCAGAAGCAGTACTCTGTGCAGGCCCAATTTACGCTCAAGGCATGGAAGATGCGCGAGAAAGCTTTTATCCAAGCCGGTCAGCCTATTCAGACGCCGCGGTTCATCGTGCGACTGCAAGAACTGATGCCAAATTACGACGCTCGCTCGTCAATGCAGTCATCGGCGACGCCCCCAATGACACTGCAGTCGCAAATGCTGCAGCAGCAGCATCAACCGCAGACACAAAATGCGCCTAGGGGTGGAAAACAGCAGCAGCAGCAGCAGCAGCGAGACCCGCTACAGTTTCAGCCGCAGACCGGAGATGTGGACCCGTTTCTGGGCGGATATCTGGACATGCCGGCATTTAACTGGGACACATTTGGGGACATGGCAGGAAGCAGCGGAGATCAGTTCTCGGCGGCCATGTTTGGCGGCTTTGGCCTCGGCAACGTGCCCGGCATGGGCAACCCGGGCACGGTAAACAACATGGGCCATCCGGGCAACTTTTAAACACAAGGAATAGGCGTCGTCATGCCTGACGGCGTCGCAGAGACGACACATCAGGGCCTTTATGACGCATCGTGATGCCGCCAGTGGCGCATGTAGGATTTGCTTGGGCGATGATGACTGGTATTTGATTTCAATGGCGTTTTCTTTTGGGACGGATAGAAGGTGTATAGGCCATCTCCTCCCTCCTGGCGTTGGGTTAACGGGGCGGATGGGGGCATGATACACTCTGCTCGGGCGACTGGAGGCTTGTACAAAAAGTAACCACACGATATCAAAACTCTACTATGACCTGGCTCAAGACACTTTACTATCGAAGCTGCTTTCGACTCTACAACTGGGCTTGGCCCTCTGACTCTAACCGATTCCCTTCAAAGTCTGTCTGTGATGGGGTCCATTGGTCTCTGTGCTATATCTGTTGGACGATATCGGCGTGCCAGGTACAACCGCGTATACTCGTATCCTACCTCGTATTGTGGCTGTCATTGCCTAGTGGATTCAAATGCGCGTATTTTCGCAATTACAAAGCTCGCGGTGCGCGAGCAGCGCTCTTTTACGTGTATCTTTATGTACAGCAAAACCATCGAGCGATGGGCAACCCCACTGATTGAATACGCGTATTTGTTGGAGACTCACGTCTGCCACGTGCCGCAATGTGTCTGGGCGTGAATTTTCTGCAAAGGGAACCAATCGACAACGGACAAATCATTCTTGTTTACGTCGAGCAATACGCGCGTGAGAGGGACTCGAAGGTGTGACGCAAGTCAGACGAGTTGAGCGGTGCGTGGCCGCCCAATATCGTGAGAATCACGACCAACACGATTTCTCAGATGTTTATTTGGCAAACGAGCCAGTGCGAGTTACGCGCAGCTCATTCCCGTAACTGAACACGCGAGCCAGCCCGTACAGCCGACAGCGTAACAATCACGCCCGCCCTGTCACCCAGCAAGGCACATGCACACCTCACGCACAGCAGCAGCAGCAGCGAATAAAAATGTAGATCTCAAAATGAAACGACACCCAGACGGGACAACAAACCAGATGTCGAGATTAACGACGGATCGCATTTCCTCTCCGAAGGCACCCAAAGGTCCAAGGACCCTGCCGACCAAGCCGCTGACCATGGCAGAGCAGCGGCGCGGCGGCGAGTGTTCGTGACTATCTGGAGAGGAAAGGGAAAAAGGGAAAGGAAGGGGGGGATTTTCCCGACATCGGTTTCTTGGGGTTAGCTGCGACGAAATGGCCTGGCACGTGATGTGGGCATATAGGCGAGACGGAGCTGTCACGTGAGGCTGGGATGAGGAATTGGCGGCAGCTGATTGGCGAGCTGGGCCGAGGAACCGAGCAGTCCCCGTGGAAAGCAATCATCATCATCACGTATCGCAACGACTCCCCTTCTTTCCCTTGCCTGCTCGACGACGACGACGACGACAACGGAGGACATCTCGGGCCACGCCGCAACTGTCCGAATTCCGCTACGACCGCCACGATGATCGCTCAACGGGTCGGCGTCGCTGCCATGCGCAGAGGTACGTTGGCGCGCGCCGCTCTGCTACCCGACGACAGCTTGTGCTCTCTCGCGAATAACCTCACTGACACTCGGCCATTTAGGCGCGAAGCCCAGCATCTTCTTTAGCCAGAACATCCCCAAGCTGGCGCTCGCCTCGAGCATCTCCACCAGCCAGGCCCGGTAAGCTCTCACCCGGATCGCCGGTCCGCGCAGCCACGGTCCTAACCAAGGCGTCCAGCCCCATCGCGACGACGAAGCTTTCCCCCGACGAAGGCAACAAGATCCTCGTCAACCAGCGCCTTCACCGACCCGTCTCCCCCCACCTGAGCATCTACAAGATGGAGCAGACGTGGTTCGGCGCCTCGGCCTGGACCCGAATCACGGGCTGCACCCTCTCGGGCGCCGCCTACGTCTACTTCTCCGCCTACCTCGTCGCGCCCCTGCTCGGCCTGCACCTCGAGAGCGCCAGCGTCGCCAGCGCCTTTGCCGGCCTGCCCTGGCTCGTCAAGGGCGGCGTCAAGTTCGCCCTCGGCTTCCCTTTTGCCTTCCACTGCCTGGCTGGCGTCAAGCACCTGATCTGCGACCTCGGCAAGGGCTTCTCCAAGCCCGCCATCAAGAAGGGCGAGATTGCGCTGTGGGTGTCGAGCATCCTGGGCGGGCTGTACCTTGCTTTCGGCGTCTAAGAGGATATGGAACCTGGTGCTACCGATGGAAGAGGTTGGGATGTGATGAAACCGGGAGAATAAGGAGTTGGGCGGCTGCCTGTTGGCATACCAGCAAGATGTGTCTGTGTGTAGAATATCAAGCCACGGAAAGGCACTTTTTCTTTGTCAATTGCTGCATTGTCTACCGAATGGTGCAAATCATTTTTGAGCCTGCAAATGAAGCCCGACCGAATCCAAGCCATTTTGGTGGTATTCGCTCCCGTAAACGCCATTCGCCCTCTGCCCAGATACCTGCTCTTCCCTGCTCAGCCAACGCCCATTACTCCAGGAAACGAGCATCTAGAACCGTCTTAATCAGACCTCTGTTGCCAGACGACGCAATCCTTTCACCGATGATGGGACCAATAAAGTCATTGAGGTCCGCGAACTCAGCGTCGGAAGGACGGCCATTGACGCCATTCGCTACGTCGTCCGCAGTTGGCGACGCAAGGGACGCCACGGCCTGAACAAGGCCTTGAACGAGCATCTCGTAGTCGATGCTCCCATCCAGCTTTTCCTTCAACGGCTGCAGGATGCCAGAGTCGAAGATCTTGAGGTTGCGCAGGACCAAGACGCGGATGGACTCGGGACCACCCGCCTCGAGAAGGCCGTAGATGGCACCGTACAGCACCGCTGGCGGCTTGGTGGGATCCAGGAAATACTTGAGACATGTTCGCGTGAGCTTGGGGCGGAGGAGTGTGTTTGACGACGAGTACTTGCGCGCGATGCGCCCGACCAGTGACGCGGCGAGTTGCCGCAGGTCGTACTGCTCCTTGAGCGCATCCATGCCGTCGTCGGTCCCGAGCTTGCGCGCCATCAGGCAGGTCAGAGCAGGCGCGGACAGTGAGCTGGCGTAGGGGTCCAAGAAGAGGCTCTTGTTCTCGATGAGGGCATTCGTCAGCTCCATCATCTGCTTGAGCGTAAAGGTGTCGTCGAGGTGGTGGGTGACGCGGTCCATGATGAAATTGATGAAGTAGGGGATAAGTTGGTGCAGGCCCGGGTCGTCACGGACGGAGCCGAGGGCAGCCTGACGCAAGCGCACCACCTCTTCGTCGGGATTGTCGTCGAGGATGGCGGCCTGGATCTTGTCAAAGTACAGAATGAGCTCCTTGCTGACAATGTGCTTGACGGAAGGCTTGACGGAGACGTTGTCGTTTCCGGCGAGGGCGTTGAGAGCGGGGTTGGCGCCCGGGCCCTTGGGAAGGAGCTCTTGCGATCGAGACTCGGCCGTGGTTGGGTTCTGGGGGATAGACGGCTGGACGCCCTCGATGGCGAGCCAGTGAGCTGCAGCAGGTCAGTCAGACGGTGTCTCGTTAGGCTTGGCCGGCTGCGCGACGGCGCGTGGCATACCGGTAAAGTTCATATCCCGGGGCACCTTGGGCAGCGGCGCGTTGATGAGCTTCTCGAAATCCACCTCTTCGTCCTCGATGTAGAACAAGGGCTGGCCGGGCCCCAGGCTCGCCTCGCCGTAGCGCAGCGGGCGCGTCGAGTCGTAGCCAAAGAGCGGCTCGACATCGAGCACGCGCAGGGCGAGGGCGACGTCGCTGACCGTCATGGTGGTCCGGCGGGCGGCGCGCATCAGGCGCAGGGCCTCGATGATGACCTGGCCGATGCGGTACTCGACATCCTGCGTGAGCGCCTTGAGGGCCTCGTCGTTGAGCGCGCTGATGCCCACCGACTCGGCCACGTCCTTGACGTTTTCCGAATTCCACAAGAGCTTGGGCTTGGGCGTCTCGGTCGCCATGGCGGCGGCGGTGCTGCGACGGGCGGGACGGTTGGTGGTGGTGGTGAAGGTGAGGTTGCAGGTTGACCAGGCTGAGGGCGGCCGACGGAAGTTGGTGGAGGAGCGCAGTGGCTGGCCAGAAGCGGTCGTGGTGGGGCGGATTCAGTGGGGCGCCTGTAAGGGAAACTGTCGAAGTCGCAACAGTGCACTTACACGAAGGCGTCAAGAATTACAACATATTTATCAACTTTATGCCAGATGCGATGAGAGTATAATAACCATACATCAGGCACTGGCTTTATGAGAAAGTACATAGTACAACAAAATCACCGGCGGGACTGGCGTCCAGCATAGGGAACGCAACTCACAGACAAAATAGTGATGAATTCGAATGCTGCAGTGAGAGTCCGACCCCAGGTATGCGACGCTATCTAATTCAAGAGAAAAACTTCTACTCTAAGTCATCTCGTTTTTTGATAAATTTGGACATCGTTTCGTGAAAATTTTGATGAATGACCGTCGTCATCTGCGGCGAGGCATCTCCTGATAGACCTCCTCAACTTTGGGCGCTGGCGGCGCTGGCGGCGCCAGCGTGAAACCCAGCACCTCGCAGATGAAGACGACGGCCATTTCCATAACCACCAGCATGCCGAGGTAGACCCAGACGCTAGAGGTGATGCCGCCAAAAATGAGCAGGCACGAATAGACGAGGCGGACGAGGACAAAGGGCAAGCAGACAATGACGCCAATCAGGATTCGGTGCTCGCCCTGATAGACGAAACCTTGGTTGCGGAAGGCTAGCAAGGTCTCGAGGCACAGCATGCCGAAGATGACAACAATGATGGCCGTGCCACCATAGCTCACAGACGAGTAATCGATCTTGGGCTGGTCGTTTTCGATGTGAAAGTCTGAGTTGGTGCCGCCAATAATGAGAAGGATAACCGCGACGGTCATGAGCAGCACGATGAGGTGCTGGTAGATGGGCTTGACAATGACGTGACCCTGGCGATTGATGGATTCGAAGACGCGGCCCAGTAGACCAAGCAAGATCAGGATGAGGGGGCCGAGACCGAGGCCGTTGAGAGTCATCCAGCCAATATAGAGGCTGGTGTTATCCGGGTCGCTGATAGTAGCCAGAAGCATAGCGGATCCGATGATACGGGCGAGTGAGACCATAATGAGAAAGAACCAGCCGGAGGAATGGCCGAAGCCGTGCTTGAAGCAAAGGGCGATGGCGCCTCCGAGGGAGAGGACATAGAAGACAATCGAGGCGATAGCGATGTCATCGTAGGTGTCGAGAGGGCGACTCATGGTAGCGGGATTGCGGCGCGAGTGCCGTGAATCGGTGATGAAGGCGTGGTAGGCGTCGAACGTGCTGATTGCACAAGGCTTCAAGGATTTTCGGTACAAGAGATGAGTGAAGACTGTGGTTGCTTGACAGGAAAAAGCCGGCGCTGAAGTTGCTCTGCGATGCTATTGAAGACTGTTCTATCGCTATTCTGCTGCTCGAGACGCCTGGCGTCCTCGACCTTATATCTCTGGGCCCCTGGCGCCAAAAAACGCCTTTTGCCCATCTACCAGCGCCGTCGTCATCCACAACGTCGTCAGGCCGGATGCCGGCACGTCGAGCAAAGGGCTCCATCGCCCTTCTCCCGAGACGCACGCCCGCGATGCGAGGAAGCTCGTCGCAAACTACCCAATGAAATCAGCTCCCGGGCCTTTGGCGTTGGGCGTCTGCCGAAGCGATTGAGGCTTGGCAGGTCAGGGGTCCCACAAGCCGTCAGCCCTCATCGCCCCAATGTGGCTTTCGAGGTGCAGCTCGTCCCGCCCATCCTAGCCGCTTCGGGAAATCCTTTCGACGGGTGAGATTTGGGGCTTCGAAAGCTCGAATGGGATTTCCCTGGGCGGCATCGAACATTGCGATTTTCGCGTCGGGCGTACTGCGGCGACGCCGAATTGATGATTACTGTCGCGGCTTCGAATGCAACCGCGCCAGCTGATTCATGACCAGCGCGGCGAGGCGGAGCAGCGGTAGTCCACGAGTCTTTGCGCTTGCGCTCTATCATGACGCGGCAGAATTAGTGTTGTACTCGTACGAAGTAGTCGTTCTGTCTGTCCAGCGCTGCTTGATTCACGTAAGGCGAGAAGAGCCCATGAGCATGACAGGTGTACGCAGGATTTCAGAGCGACGTCCTAGTTGAACAATAAGGTCTTATCGAGTGGCTTTTGCCGAGTACGAAATACCAGCCATCATTGTCTATGTCAACGATGTCCCTGGCCGCACTCGGGACGGCTTCGCTCGCCTCCCGGGCGCCTCCCGGGCGCCTCCCCGGCGCAGCGAACGCAAATCCACTCCCTGGCGGCCTCCGGATCGGCCAGGTCTCCGCGACCGGCGGCGACGGGCAGTACTACCACTACCTCATCAAATGGATGTTCTCCCTCAAAAGGCTCTTCTCGCCGCCAAAGAGCGCGCTTACAACGGCCTCGCCTCCGCCATAGATATGTGATGAACCCATCAACTTATACAGAGTAAGGTCCATTCCAGGTACAAACACAAGGCATGCCGATTCCAATAAAACATGCCAAGAAGTGAAGTTTAGCCCAACTCATGGTTCCTATCCATCAGATCTTCCTACACAATGTAGCCCCAACCTCAGCAATCAGTTCGATCCAGAGGTCAGGATCACACTCCTCCTTCTCTTCCAACGTCTTGCCAAACACCTCCCACACCGCAATGAACTTGTGATTGCTCTCCTCCGTCGTTCCAATGTCCTTGAAAGCCCGCATCATATTGTCGTGCTTCTTGAGCGCCTGGAAATGCCTCCACGCCTTATGCTTTTCCAGCTCGGGGGCGACGAGCAGCCGGATCTGCACGCAGTAAAGGACCAGCGCAGCCAGGCCCGCGGCCAGCGCCGTCGCCACCGAAGACCCCGTGATCTCTTGGCCCTTGTGTTCAGGCCCGTCGTCCGTCTCAATCCCAATGCCGGGAAAGATGAAATCGATGCTGCTGAGGTTACCGACCCAGGGATCTGCGACGCCAGTTGCCGTGGCCGCGCCGATGGTGAAAATGTTGCGCGTTGCCTTCGCCGGGTAGGTTGCGATTTGCTGGGGTCCTTTATCGCTAGCGGAGCAGAACATGAGAATGTCTGCGTTGGCAGCCTCAACAATGGCACTCTCGAGGTATCGCCTTTCGTCCTCGTTCTTGGGCGGGTCAATGGTCCAGGACATGGAGATGATATGGACTTTTTTCCTTATAGCTGCGTGAATTGCCTGCAGTTTTCGCGTCAGATGCCTTTGAGTTCTCAACAGCGAGGAGCAGAAAGTGTAACTCACCTTTGCCGCGCTTTTGGCAGTCGGCTGTCGACCACCATCCTTTGAGGGATGATCTTCCAATCTTAACACGTGAAATTGCGCCCGGGGACAGAGCAGATGGATCAGCCTCGCCATACTGGTTCCTCGTCCTGCGCTGGACACATAATAGGGGTTGTTCAAGTTGTTGTTTTCATCACGTGGGCAGAATGTCCGTCCGCCAATGAAGGTGTACTCGAGGTCCTTGACGTCAACACCATCGTCGATAAGCGCGACCTTGATGGGCTCGTCAATGCTTGCTTGGATTTCTTGGCGGCCGTAGTACCTCTCGGCATCAAAGAGAAGCTTCCGGAAGCCCTTCATGCACTGTATCCAACCATGCCTGGCAGCAGAACGTTCAGTGGCTTGACATCCCTCCTCATGGCCGGCGATGGCATCGGAAATGTTTCGCTGAAGAGTTGGCCATTCTTTCAAGATGGTGACTTCAGGGCATATTATTCTCATGCGCTCGTAGAACTCGTTGACAATTTGCTGCGTGCGGACCCTGGACTCGAGGCCCTATCACCGACATCACATCAAATGTTGGATTCTCGTTCCTAAGAGAGATGTCGCTGCATTGGGAAGGTCGGATGGAGGGGAGGCGTACCTGCTGGATATGAAGGTGAACTATTCTCAGCTCCTTCAATTTCTTCAAGCCCCCTGGTTCGCTCCAGCCTCTAAGAACAGCATTATTGCCGCTCCAGTACAGGTGCACTTCGCGCACCCGTGATGCAACCTTGCAGATCACCTCGGAGCACAAATCTATTTTCTTCCAATCCCAAACCTCGACGTTCATGTCTCTTAGTGCGGCTTCAATGGCTTCGTCGCTGTGGGCTGGCAGGACCGAGTCATCGACAATGACTTTGATAATAGTTTTAACGCCCTTCTGGCGCAGCCTGTCGAAAATAATGCATAGGTCTTGTCGACCAACGCCATCTAATTGGGAAGGGCGCGAGCTACCCGCCCGAGATCGTCTGATGCTCGCTGTGTGCATGTTCATCTCGACGCAGATTTTCGGGATGGCGACATACTGAAGAACGTCCTCGAACTTGAGCTTTGATAAGAGGTTCTCGAACCCTGTCCGCGTGATGGTAGTGTGTCCAGCAAGGTCAAAGTAGAGTTCCAAGTCTAGCATGGTCAGCTTTCAGCCAGCATATTACAAACAACATCCGAGCGCAAAAGTCAGGCTTTAATAGGGCCACTGATGGTATATTTCTCACCTGAAGTCGTATCATGTCCGTAAAGTATTTCCATGGCGTCATTGTAGCTTCGAGAACGCAGGTAGTGTAACTTGAGAAAGCGCTCCATGTTCCTCACTGTGTCTTCGTCAACCTTGGAAGACTTACGTCCGGTCTGCGATTCTGTTTGAGTGTCACCTCCAGCCTTTGACACTGTGTCAAAGTGGCGCATCACCCTCTTTCCATCGTTCGGCATTGCTAGACCTAGCGGTGGCCCAGATGCTGCTGGCAAGCTGACGCCTGTAGGCTGTAGTCCCAAGTCCCCTCCGTACTTGGCGCGGGACGCCAGCTCTTTTTGAAACCGCCTTTCCAAAGCGTTGGCTTCTTCTTGGTTTTCGGGGCTGAATGCCCTGGGTGGCTTAAAAGACAGCGGCTTGCCTCCCTTTTGACATGGCGCTGCCTGCCTGTCATTTGTGTCACTCGCATAAACGCCGTCTGGATGGCTGCGACCGATGCCTCTTTCGTATTCTCTCTCGCCCTTGCCCTCTTCATATTGTCTTTCGACCTTGCCCATCTTCTTTTCCTTCTCCTTCTCTTTGGCTGCTGCCTTCAAAATGCTTTCTTTGCAGTGGGTGAAGGGCGACAGGCCGGCATGATTCAAGTCACCATTCGGATTGTCTTTGTGTGTAATCTCATCGTCACTCTTAGCAACAATCCGCTCAATGATGGCAAGCTGCTCTTTTCTACAGTTCTTGTACTCAACGGCAAGATGGAGAGGTGTATTGCCATGTCCATTCTTGGCTGCTAGCGTGGCAGCATTCGCTTTCTCGACAAGCAGGTCGAGAAACTTGACCCTCTTCTCGATGCCAATGTGCACACAGTTCATCTTGTCCATGCTGGAGATGGCAAGAACTGTCTCAATGCTCCCGTGGGCGTCGCACATCCACTGCACCATTCTTTCCTTCTTGGCTTCGATGGCAAGGAACAGAGGCGTGTGACCAGACCGGTCCTGTACTTTGAGAAGGTTGTTTTGGTGTTGGACCAAAAACTTGATGAGTGGTTCCATCTTGCCGTCCAGCTTCGGGAGAGTCTTCTTGTCCATGGCAGCCATTATGTGTAACGCAGTGGCCTGGCGCGGGTTACCCGTATAGGAAGCAAGGCTTTGACCGTCCACGGCTTTAAAGGACGCAAAATGGTCACTGCGGGATAGATCCTTGGTCCCGTCACGGATGCTCTCGAGGAGTCTGTCAAGGAGCTGCGTGACAGACGCTTTACCTTGTCCGTCGGCGAACTCTTCTTCCTCGTCGCTGTCATAGTCTTTATCGTCGCTCGGGTCTCCCATGCCCTTTGAGCTAACCTTGAGGCTCTCCGCGTCCGCCTCTAAGCGCATTTGTCTGGAGTCGCTCATCCGGTCGTCGTCATTTGTCGGACTCATAGCGAAGGATAAATTTCGTGCAACTCAAGCCACTGACGAACATAAAAGCAGAAACGAGATGCAGCACATAGACTTGAGAGGATTTAGTTGACAAGATAATTAGGGAAAGTCTCACGAGGGCGAAGCACTCGGTACGGGGATTCCGTTCAACCTGCGCAACCCTTTCTCACCCTGGACTTTGGCCCCCAAGAACCCCGCTCGCACGATGGACGTTACTGCAAACCATCAACCAAGCACAGAGCAACGAACAGGCGAGGCCGGCTGGCAAGAAAACGCACCGAGCCGTTCCCCCCACAGTTACAACATTTGGTAGAGTACATTGTCTGGACGTACTCCGTTGTACTCTCTGCCATGCAGCGTACAGGCCTGGCGGCCCAAACAGCCTACATTGCGTGAAGGGGCCCGTCCTTACTCCATAGGGTCAGGCCGACTTTCCTGCAGGTATTTAAAGCCACGTAATCAACAAAAGCAGGTCGCCGACCAGGCTTGCTGCTTTGCTAGGATCCCACCGCGGAACCTTTGGAAGAGCCGAATCAGCAGCATGCACTGATGCAAAGGGGTCGTTCCGCTCCGTCCGACGATCATCTCAGCCTTGGATTCACTTGCTTGTTGTATGCAGTAAACACAGTATAAATCCAAGCACGCAATGCTTCCCCGCTTCTCCTCTTATTGTTGTCTGAGTTGTTCCCTCATGCTGCAACATCCTCGTTCTTAAGAGCCTTGTGAAACCTGATTTCGACAAAGTCGTCCAGCTCAATTGAGCCAAGATTTTTCGTATCGTACCCAGACTTGCGCAGCTTGTTCGTGGGCGGCAGGCCGGGATCGAACAAGACAGGGTCATCATGGGGCGTCGACCCAAACAATCGGCCCATTTCAGATTTCCAGTCCGCCTCCGCCTTGATTCTAACTTTACACTGGAAATCGCTATCGTCACGCCGCTTCAGACGGATGGCACATCGCAAAAAGGTCGGTGCACCAGACCGAAGGGTTTTGTTTTCGGAAACGACAAAGCTCGCTCCAACACCTCGCCCATAATCATCGCTGAAGATGCGGCCCGTGACCCGAGCATCGTCGTTGGTCGTGCGAGTCACCTTCTTTTCATACTTGACGGTTCCGCCGACATTGACACCAAAGTTCCCGCTAGCTTTCATCTCGCCACCATGAGTAAGCGACTCCTGCTGCGTTGAAGCGAGCAGAGTCAGTGTTTCTGCTGGAGCGATGGCGTGCACTTCTGGTGCCGCGTTTCCCTGTGCGGTGCTGCTAAACTCGAACTCGAGCGTAGCAGAAACGATTCGTCGCGATCTCCGAGTCGTGTCCAAGTGCAAGTCGTAGATTAGAAGAGTCGCATTGTCTTCTGCGTCCGCCGACAACGCACCGTGAATGATCTCGCGAGACCTGCATCGGACCTCAATGATGCCGCGACGCTCGGCGACGGTCGTTCGTTGGAATGGTGCCGAGGGATCGTTGCGCGTGCGATAACCACTGCCTGGTACCCCAGTCTTGTTCAGTACAATGTTCACGGATGCGTCTTCCAGATCCGAGTCAAAGTCGGCAGAACTTTCTTCCCAGTCATCGTCCCTGTCATAGTCGTCTTGTGCCTCGTCCTCGTCAGGGTGCCTCATCTTGTTGATTTTGCCGTCCTCAGCTGTTAGATGATGGCCGAACCATTTCAGGAGCTGAGATGCGTTATTTTTATGCTCTGGCTCACCAGCACCAGAGCCATTGTTGCTGCCTGCTGGATCTGCAGGGACGGGTCACACGATTCGCCAGCCTTACCCCCAGTTGTTTGGTTGCAGATGGATTACCAGGGGCCCCCTCGGTGGAGGTCTACAGGGTCGTACCTTTACTCGTATGCAAGTGCGATGAGGGTACCAACAGGTACACACTCTAAGCGTACCCAGCAGCACGGAAAGTACCAAAATAGTCCTTTCGCTGCCTCTACTTAATTCTTTATCCCTCACCCGGACCTCACTCGGATGCACTTGTCAAATTCACTTACTGCATACCACGCCATTAGTGTAGAGGCAGCCTAACATCACGCCGCCTGAAGCGTCTCATTTCACACCTGTCAAGATATATGCGACCTTCAACAACAACATCTAACAGCGGTGCCGTCCAAGCACTACCCCGCGAGCTTTTGGATACAAGAACGCTTGCTTCTTCCAACTGGCAATGGCTCTGAGCTGTTTCGACACAAGGACATGTCAGACGATAGAAATTACATAATCCTACAATCAGGGAACTTAACCTGGATAATAGTGTTAATATCTTCAAATGCGGCATCGCGCTCTGAAAGCATCTGGCTGCAACGGTGCGTGTGAGCAAAGTCGCCGATGTAGCTATCAATTTGCCGCCACTTCATGGCCGAGAATGGCACGATGCATCTTTTCCTACATAGCAGTGCAATGTCGGATGCGATATTCCCAGCTGACATATAGCCCGCTGATTTCCCCTGTCATTATCTGCTCATGGGAAAGAGGCTGCGTCTTATTGGGATCACCAAACCATGTCCAAGTGGTGATGTCATCGAAGTCTGAAGAGAAAGAGAGCTCAGCGTCGTAGCATTCCCTGGGGAGCCAGCAAAATGACATAATGTCCAATTTGCAATCCCGTTGGCGAGCCTATACAGCTGAAGATCCACACGGTAATCTCATGATGTACTTTGTCTTGTAGTCGGCTTGTTTGTTCAATGCGGCTCCAACACCATCAGCAGCTGATTCTTGAGAATGAGGCTCTCGGATCGTGACACTGGTCAGAGCCAGGGCAGAGAGTACCAGGACTACAACTAGGGCCATGATTTTGACCCGTGTCGATTTCCAGGCGCAGTGAATGAAGGTTGTGACCCTTGAGGAAGACGGCCTCTGATAGTCACCTGTTTTATGGCCTGAAAGAACAATTCTGCTCCGTGCATTTCGCGCTGATCCAGAGTGTCGATTATCAAATGTTGCATCAGAAGTAAGTCGGTAGCGTTTTATGCGTTGAATGAAGCTCAGTGTTGGAAGATTGTACTGTTTAGTCATGATGTTACGTATTTGATACGTTCAAATTTGGAAAGGAGAGTTCTTGAGGAATGTAGGTTGCGTCGGGGGCATCGAGGACGTCTATGTTCGGATTCGGTACAGGATATTAATAGGGTGCCAAGCACAGCGACAAGGATATATAGCCGGCCCCGCACACATGTAGACTTATAGCTGCTTATGGCAAGTCGCGTTATACAGTAATCAGAGAGCTGAATGTAAAAGAACTATGCATTTGTCTGCGGTTCTGTTGGCAAGCACGGTGAGACATTTGGTTATAACGCGATACTGCCAGAACCCCAGTTCGACTACCTGTACATTATGCGTGTACGTACATGTACTGAGCATGCACGACATGTTGCAATACGACTTCCCACGTATGGAAGAACATGTATTGCATCTTTACAGTTGAATTAAGAGAGCGTGTTAGGATTGATGAGTTATCTAGCCGTCTGGCCTATGTCAATCCACTTGCACCTGACTGTTGGCCACGTCGAGCTACCCCTTGTTCGCGCGCTGCCGTCTGACCCGCCACGAAGACATCTATTAGATGGTACGGTACTCGACGTACCAGTTCTTATCGACGGTGACGGCCTTGGCGTCATCAGAACGGATCTGGACAACCTTGCAGGAAACCTCCAAGGTGCCGATCAAGACCCAATCTCTATCGCGATATTGACCGCACTTGAGCGCCGAGTGCTAGCCAAGCCAAAGCGCTTTTCGCGTTGCGGATAAAAAATTGGTCTCACGATCAAGTTGCGGGCGTCAACGAGAGCACGCTCGCTGGGTTGTAGCTGGTTGTACTCGTTCGGTACGGCACCAGGAGCAGCAGAGCAAGCCACGCTGGCAGCCAGCATGAGGCCGATGGGGTTGTTGAATTTCATCTTAAAGAAGAGGTGGTAATTGTGGATGGTTGTGCAGGTAAAACATGGCTTTTAGGATGTTCTGACGGTTCTCTGGAAGAGGATTGATCCTGTTTAAATAAGTTTGGTTGGACACTCCCTCGTCAATTCCAGGGTTCCTTGTCAATTATGCACCTATTGATAAGAATGGCGACGTGTGCTTTGGTGGTCTACAGGAGAGTCCAGCGCCAGAAATTAGCATTTTGGGAGACATTTTCTTCAAGAGCGCTTTTGTGGTTTTCGATCAGACTCATGCAACTCCACGTCTTGGTTTCGCGCAGCAGCGTATTTAGTTCAGGCGTAATCTATTTACACCTTGTCGATTGATTCCTGGAGCTTGAATGAACCTTGTCAAACTTGGCAAATCTCAATCGTAGCGTAGTCGCAACTGCTGCCGTCATGATCTTTTTGTACTTCTCCGTACGATCGATTGCCACGTTGGATCGACACAGTCGCATCGTCTTCTTGGACTCAGTTCGTTAGGCCAATAAAGCTTTGTCACGCACAGGGGCTTGAGTATCAATGATCAGCAGGAGCTTGTGTCAGGTTGGTTGTTCTCAAATCCAACGACGGCTGCAAAGTGATTACATGTCAACGAGGCCGGATAACGGCGTTGTCCTTTACGCTTTCTTTCCGGGCGAGACGATTCTATAGTTGTCGGCAATATCTGCTTTTTTGGCTCATGTGAATGAGCTGAAATGTTACATGAAAGAGGGGCGGCGAAAACTTGAGTCTGTTGTAGCAATGATTTAGTCACCTCGGCGAGCAGTGCCGAGCACTCAATATGACTTAATTCCAGACCGCTTCTCCTTACAACACAATTACCATATATCGCTACTGATTCAATGATATTCTGACTAATGACTTCTCCGGCGCCGACTGCAATGTACGCGCCTTCTTCCGTCCCTCATCTTACTTATTTCCACCTGCATTAGAATCTGCCTAATCGCGGCCAGGGCCACCCGCCCAGTGCAGCCACCTGCCTAATGCTCTCACCAACAGCGTCGAGCAACCCAACAGGAGGAATGCGGAGTGAATTACTCGGAAGGCGGCAAGTAATCTACTTCGGACCGAGGCATGTTGACGCTAGTACGGAATATTCGCGGCGCTGTTGGGTCAACTTGTTACTTCGCACATTTGGGGCAAGGCACGGCACGCCTCCTGCATGGCAACGGATATACTTGCCGGTATTGCCTTACGCGGCTCCGAAGTAATCACTAGCATGGTCAACAACCCGTGTTGCCCCCGCCTCTGAATCCTTTTTAATGTGACGCCTTTTCCCCTCCTCTCCGCCCCCGGCTCAGAGACATCTCAAGCTCTCATTCTCTTGCAGCCGCATTTCTATGCCTTTCTCCGCGCGTAATCAACATAAATAGTCTTTTTTGCAACACAAACAACACGAACAATCTTTTTGCAATCACAAACATGGTTGGGCCGGTATTGTACGAAGCAAGCGTGCCCTTCTTTTGCAAAGCCTTGCAGAACCAGGTTCAAATTTTGAAGAAAGGTCAGGATTGGTGCAACGAAAATGGCCACGACAGTACAAAGCTCACCACAGCCACCTTGGGACCAGACATGTTTGTACGCCAGAATGGCCCCTTTCGTTTAATATTGTTGTTACACAAGCTAACAGAATACCAATCTCCGACATCTGTAGGCCCTTCCGTTCCACGTGGATTTCTGCACATACAACGCTGTCCAACTACTGATTGACCTCGGGGTCGTAGAGACGGAGAGTCTCCCTATTGACGACAAGGAAAAGACATTAGACGAGCTCGTCGCTCGGCTTGAGCAAACGCTCAAGCTTCTTGACCAGGCGGCACCCGATAGTTTTGCAGGAAAAGAGAGCAATACGATTGACATTAGCCTGGGACCTTTCTCGGTAACCCGTGACGCGATGAAATATGTCCATGAGATAAGTGCCCCGAGCTTGTAAGTATCCCTTTACTCTTGAGTCTTCATGTTTAATTGATACGCCTGTGGACCGAGCAAGTTAGTTTTGTGACTAACTTTTGTTGTTATAGCTGGTTTCATCATACAATGGTGTATAGCATTTTACGAGCTCAGGGTGTCCCGCTTACGAAGCAACTCTTCCTTTCGGCATGGTGATGATGCTAGGAAAACGACAGCTATAGGACCGTAATTGGGAGCGAAGGTACGAGGTCATAGAGTTAGTTGGCTAAGGTGAGCCGAGGACTGGCAGGCCACATCCACGGAAAGTTTTGTGCCAGCCCCACGATACTAGCAATAATCCAAGCACATGCAGTGACGGCAATGTTTAGATGGCATATTCATTACTGAGAGTTGGCCCTGGGTCGCTGGCTACTCTATTTTCGTCAATTCGTGAGGTTAAATGACCCTGTAGTGCCTAGCCGACTGCACATCTTAAATGAGACGCTTGTTTCAATGTGAGTACACTTCGTTTCCCTATTATTGATACGTTTGGCCTTTTTGCGGATCTTACTGGCATCCGAGACTCGTCAAGAAAGAAATATAAAGTTTGTGTAAAGAGAGTACTATGTACTCTCTGAAGCTCGGGGGACAGCAAAAGTGGAAGATAATTCCTCTGCAGACTCTGCAGGGGTGGTGACCATATTTTGGGTCTTGAGCTATGAACTTCATCCACAGTTCCTTGTCCGCAACGCATCTCTCTCTTATCAGCCCGGGTCGCCGACGCCGCCGGTGCGGTCGCCCAGCGTTTCTGCCATACCGCGAGGAGCTTTTCCTTCGACGTCTGCGCTCTAGCTGCTTAGTAGTGAGATTCGGTGCAAGACTGGGTACGGTGCCGTAGCGTATGGAGTCCGCGAGGCCAGGTGCTCGTAGATTCACAGCTGGCTCTCTAACTTACTGTGTGATTGAAACAGCCCGATTGACTAAGACTCTGCGGGCGACGATACGAGTACGACTCTGCGAAAGCAGCTGCTTGCTTTGCTTCGAGACTTGTCCATTTAAATGTGTTGACTATCTGTGCAGGTCGCTAAAAAAAAAAGACGTAGTTTCAACGCCTGGCATCTTTCGAGAAGATATCTCGGATTGTACTTGACAGTGCTGGAAAGCCCAGAAGATATGCGGCCATCGGGAGTCGAACCCGAGTCGGCTGAATGGAAATCAGCCATGCTAACCGTTACACCATGGCCGCTTTGTTGCTTGATGAGCGAAAATCCAACACGTAACTTACTATAGGCTTAGCTCTATCTAGACCCTGGTTGGCCTGGAATTGGGCCATACTCTCGAGTCTCCACCTAAAAGCCTCGGTGGGATGGCGCGATAGCCATACATCAAGTAAGAGGTGCCTGAACAAAGTCGTACATCGGCGACTGTCTGCAGCCATGACTTACGAGGGAGCATTTAATGAGTTCTTAATGTTTTCCAAAAAAGTCCTGCGTAGCCATACTTGCATATAATGTGGCGATTCGCGGCGATTCCTTTTTGTCAAGCTGTGCTACTGCTCGCAACACACCTACCCTAGAGGTCGCGGATGATCCATAATCTCACGCATTGTAAGAGTAGCAACTATCTTCTTCCCGTATGGTAGCTCACCTATCGCCCTGAACGATGCAATTGAAATTGTGACCTACGACTAGGCTGCGAAAGTTGAGGGGTCTCGTGCCATAGCAGTTACGTGATCCAATTGGTCTGGTTATATGTAACGCTTGGCAAGGTATATATAGAGATTGGGGTTAAGAAGTGTGCAAGTCCTACAAATACTGGAATTGCAGCATCACGCAAGCTTAATGGGATGGATCTATCCTCGGCAGCCGTGGAGAGACGGCTTTATTATTGATACAGAAGCCTCGTCCTCGCGCCGGAGCCACATTCAGGCGTTCGGGGCTGTGTCGGCGTTCACCGCTGATGCAGATGTTTCGGAACTATTCGCCGGTATGCCTGTGTGTGTAGACTTGAATACGTAGAGTGTAACTTGGATTGCGCGCCATGAAACACAAGAGGCGCACGAAGATAAATTTTGTCAAATTTTTGGCAAGGTTTCAATAATTTCCTTGCCTCTATGATGAGATAATTGGCGTGATCTGAATCTTCCTGCTGAAAGACAGGAATGATTCGCAATGCAAATTAGGGTCGTTAGTAGTCAGCCTTCTGTGAAGCTGCAGTCATTTAACGGTAGCCTGCGATCATGTGTTTACTGAGTTAGATCCTTCAATCAAAGCTATAGCCCTCAGAACAACATGCCGGACTGTGAGTCAGTAAATGTCAAAGTCAACATGCGCCGGCATCGCCTTCAAGAATTCTCCATGCATGATCCCATCGACATAAGCATCCCCCACAAACGTAAAGCCGCCACCGTCGTCACCTTTGCGCGGCCGAAGGATTATGGGCGCAGGTTCGTTCCAAAGTAAGGTTACCACATCACCCGGCCGGATTGCCTCGTGGCCGAGGCCGAACATGCCCTTGCCCGTCTTAAATAGTGTCCTCCCGTGATGCTGAAAACAGAAGGTGCGCCGAAATTTCGTAAATATGGACTTGAGTTCAAGCTCTGTAGCTCCAGACAGCGACTGCAAATGCGTTGGCGGATGTGCTCTAGAGCTTATATACTCTCTCTGCGCCTCGGTCAATGTCTCAACATCAATGGGCATCCGCCGCAGAATCATGCAGATAAGCGTGGCATCTTCATCGTCAATTGCCTTTCCTTTGCATTGTTTAGGCCCTGCGCAGCCGGCGAAGTGACCTAGTATGAGGGTACGCCATATATAAATTTCCCCAAGCCCAGCTTCACGCCCTGCATGCGCAAAAGAGCGGACTGCATCGAGCCGGCCGTCCGCATCTATGACATGTCGGGCGAGATCTTCGCTTTTCTCCGACTGTAGCGATTGCATGACTTCTGTGATGACGTCGACACGGCATCCGGGACGGCGGAGATGGCCATCAATGTCCATCTTGGTGATGACACTGGGGCGTGGCGGCGTCGGAGCTCCTGCAGTGGCATTGAAGCATCGCCAAATACTGATGGGCCTGACTCCGGCACCACGTTCTCCAATCGCGCGCCAGTCGGGAACCCAAGAGGGCAATAGTGAGTCTGGCGATGAAGCCTCTTCTTGTCTGGCAACGCATTGACCCATAAAATACTGCCCTTGGTGGAGGATTGCTCTGGTCAAAGCGGTGAAAACCTGAGCTAGTGTCATGTTATAGTCCACGAGCAAGCCCAGCGCTTCTGCCTCAGTAACAACGCCAAGTAAGCCAAAGACAATGTCCCTGGCATCAGTAGCAGAGTAGCGCGGCCGATACGGCGCTACCCTATCTTGGAACACAATGCTGACGAGTCGTATGGTCTCTTGAGTACGATACTTGCGCCGGGTGCTTAGGGCTAGGTTGTTGTACCAGTCACCGAACAAGCCACCTGCAAAGTATCGAGCCTCCGGACGGAATCGGACTCCGAGCCCTTTGCAACACGATATTGAAGAGAAGGCGGCGTCGAAGTGGTCAAGCTCAACAGCCTTCTCACCGCAGAGAACCGTGGCCTCGTGTGCCAAAGATAGCTCCTGGAAGATCCAAATCCGTTCCCAATATTTGCGCAGCATTATGTCACTAATGCCCTTAACCAGACTGCCTTTCTTGACAATATACCTGAACCTTGTCTCCAAGCTATCGTCTTTCTGGACGTATTCTTTCTCCAAGCTAGCATCTTCCTGGAGGTTCTCCAAGCTAGCATCTTCCTGGAGGTCCGGATGGTGGAGGACTTCGATCATGAAGTCAGCAAGTTCTTTCTCTTGAAAGCTAGCGTGTGCTTGGAATTCTGGAAGCTCAGGGACATGATCCATAAGTCTCTCGACGCGCATAGATATTCGCCTGTGCAGTTGCTGGTTCGACCACAAATCCAATACTCCCAAGGCCAAGGCTCGCGGTCCAAAATTGGCAGCAAATGCCATGGCTTTGTCCGTCTCCTGTGAGCCCAAGCCTAGCCAGATAAAAACGCGGTCGGCCTGGCTGAAGATGTCATACATTTGCGCGACTTGCCAAGTCTTCTCTTCCAAGTCCGGCTGGTTGATGCAAATAGAATCGACCCAAAGCCAAGACTCAACGCGGTTCTGACGGAGCTGCTTCAGAGCGGTAAATATTTCACGGCCGATGCTGAGCACCATGCCATTGACGTAAACTTTGGCCGCCGTCTTCGGGTCGAAGCGGCCCCAGACGTACGATATCGCAGCGTAGCGGAATCTTGTCTTGTCATTGAGGGAAGTCGAGCGTAGTTCGAGTTCAACCGGTGAGGTGTCAAGATTGGAAGGGTCCGGCTTTTTGAATCGAACCAGCCTGATCTCAGAGGATTCACGGTTCAGCCGGCTGTATGAAAACATTGTGCTCGCGCGAAATTATTTGATTTCCATTGAGAAAAATAAGACAGAAATCACTGTTCCGTGAAATTTCGCGGAGGCCTCACTTGACGACAACCCCAAAAAGCCATCTGCATATGCACGCTACATTAGGCAGCAAGGCGGACACCATTGTATTGTTCGCCTCGAGCGGCCCCGGCTAACGGGCCGCAACCTTTGCGAAGGCTTTGCAAGCCTGTGATATATGCGCACCCGTAAGTGAAGGGGAGGAAAATTGCAGGGTCAAAGGCGGTAAGGACGTTTCGATTCCAAAGTCGCGCCACTTGTTGTTGGGCCGAAGCTGATGGCCAACAAATAGTCGTATACGTCTGCAATATGGCATACCCTACTGAGTGAGCATTGCGGGCACTAACTTGACTTGGCACGCCAGTTCGGCAGTTCTGAGACTCCGGGAATAAGACCGTGCAGGAAACCAAGGACCTCGATATATCGAGGATTCCCTACGCATGGACTCGCCCTGTCATCCATCTCCTCGGCGAGACCGCTGGTGGAGGAGCGGCAGGGCGGCGTCTCTATTGGGGATAGCAGATCTCAAGGCTCTCGATCCCGAGCGCCATCATGAACGCCTCGATCTGACGTCAAGTCCGATGCCCCGCCGCCACGGTTGGTGGGGCTTCAGCATGAAGCATCTTTTTGCTTGGTAATTATCTGGATGCCGACGAGGTAGTGCAGATTATTCACAGATGAGGGGTCGGATGTAGCAGCATCGATGCAAAGCGGCAATCATAGCCAGAAGCAGAGAGGTATAAAAGAGAGCTCCCCACAAGGTATCCCAAGACAAGCAGCCCAACTCTGTCACAGCGCACTACCTCGGCACAATCACCAAGTTACAACTTACATCACATTCAATCCAAATCAGCACAATGGCGCCCAAGATTCTCATCGTTCTCACCAGCGCCGACAAGATTGTCAAGCTCGACAAGCCCACGGGCTGGTACCTGGTGAGCACTCGCAGCTACCCTGCAAGCTATCAAGCTGTCAATTGAGCTGCAATTGATCTGACTCCATGTCTCCGATAGCCCGAGCTTGCCCACCCGTACGACGTCCTGGCCCCCAAGGCGGAGCTCGTCGTCGCCTCTCCCAAGGGCGGCGTCGCACCCCTCGACCCCGCCTCTGTCGAGCTGTTCAAGTCGGACGAGTCGTCGGTGAACTTCCTGAAGAAGCACAAGAGCGTGTGGGAAAACACCAAGCCGCTCAAGGACTTTGTCGGCCGATCATCCGAATTCGACGCGCTCTTCTACCCCGGCGGCCACGGCCCCGTGTACGATCTCGTCAACGACAAGGATTCCATCCAGCTCATTGAGGAGTTTTACAAGGCCGGCAAGCCCGTGGCCGCGGTGTGCCACGGGCCTATTGTCTTTGCTAATGCCAAGATCAACGGCGAGCCGCTGGTCAAGGGCCGCAAGGTGACGGGCTTCACCAACGAGGAGGAGGACCAGGTCCAGCTGAGCTCGGTACTGCCGTACCTCCTCGAAGACGAGTTGAAGAAGGCGGGCGCCAATTTCGTCTCGACCCAGGCCTGGGGCGAAAAGGTGGTTGTCGACGGCCAGATCATCACTGGGCAGAACCCGGCGTCAGCCAAGGCTGTCGGGGAGGCCATCGCCAAAGCCATTGGTATGTTTGACCTAGCAAATTAATTAAGCCGAAATTTGCTGACGCATTTGCCACCCAGGTATTTAACGAGCCAACGAGAGCTACGAATTATGGGATGACATGCTAGTTGGAATAGCGATCACGGATACTATAGCAGCAAAAACTGGCCGGAAGCGCCTAAAAGTGCCATGGAGCGTAATCATTATTGACCTTTCAATCTGGGTATATCGCAGGCAATGCGCCTTTACACGAGTGGCTTGTGTGTGTGAACGCCAGGAGCCAGAATTGCCATGTAATTGTAGTTGACGGACGAGAGGGCGCCGCGCACGAAGTGTTGACATCTGGAATTTGCTCTCGATAAGAGAAGGCGAGACATTGTAGGCATGCGCTACGTTGCTGAAGAAGTTGCCTGAACCCGGAAGCGTCGTAGACATTTGCGTCACGACGTGTGAGAACAGAATACATGCCCGAAGGTGCAATTGGAGCATTTCCACCGGACATGAGCCGCACACCTTGGCAGATAGAAGGATCAAAGCAGAATAGCTCGGTGAAGATTGTGAAAATATTTGGCATCATGTCTTAAAGATCATTACATCTGGTCGTCATGTCCTGGCACTGAAGCCCCTATGACCGCCCGAACGCCTTTTCGAATCCAGTGAGGGTAAAGCGATAGTGCACCTTGTTGTCATTGACCCTCTCCACCGCCTCTTGGCAGCCCTTTTCGGAAATGTCAATCGTCTCGACCCACGGCCTGACGCCCTTGTCGGCCGCGAGCTGCAGCATGTCCACCATCTCCTGGTGGTTGCCGAGGTGGCTGCCCGTCAGCTTGGGCGCGTTGCTCGCAAACGTCTGGGCCATGAGCTCCGGCAGCGGCTTGTCTGGCAGGCCGACCATGTGGAAGTCGCAGCCGGGCTTGAGCAGCGAGAAGTAGGTGGGCAGGTCGAACTCGTCGGTCATGTCGGCGCTGTTGAGGATGAAGTCGAACTTGTACTTCCACGGGTCGGCCCAGCCGTCCTTGCCCGTGACGATGGCGTCCTTGGCGCCGAGCTTCTTGCAGTCGTCGACCTTGTGATCCGAGTGCGTGAAGGCGTACGTCTCGGCGCCGAGGGCCACGGCCCACTGCACCGCGAGATGGCCCAGTCCGCCGATGCCCACGATGCCGACCCGCTTCCCGGGCCCGACGCCGGCTCGGAACAGTGGCGAATACGTCGTCAGCCCGGCGCACAGCAGCGGGGCTGCCTTGTTGGTCTCCAGGGCATCCGGAATCTTAAAGGTGAAGAACTCGTGAGCGCGGATGTGGGACGCCCAGCCTCCGTGAGCCCACGACCCGTCCGGGTACTGCGCGTTGTAGGTGTCGACCATGGCTTCTTGGCAGTAGCACTCGTTGGTGGGATCAGACGTGCAGAGCTCGCACTTCAGACAGGCAGAGACCTGTGCGCCGACGCCGACGCGGTCGCCAACCTTGATGCCCTTGACTTGCGGGCCGACTTTGATGGCCTTGCCCACAACTTCGTGTCCGACGCAGAGAGGGCCCTTGAACTCGCCCCAGCCGCCGGTTACTGTGTGGACATCAGAGCCGCAGACGCCGCAGGCGTCGATCTGGACGTCAATGTCGCGGTCGCCAAACGGCTTGGGCTTGAGCTCGGCTTTGTGGAACTTGTTCCACGAATCGGGCCCGTCGACACAGAAGCCGGTAAAGGTGTCTGGGTAACCCATGATGGACTAGGTAGTAAATAGTGTGCTTGTATTGGTAATTGCCTGTTTGGGATATATGCGGTTGCCCGAGACTCAAGATTGGTGCAGAATAACCATCAAGGTGGTTTCGCAACCGGAACAGGGCTTTTATAAGCAGCTGCGCGCAGCTCCCTTTGCTAGAGACGGGTTGGCTGTGGCATGTTGCGTGGATGCGGTGACGTCTTAGACGAGCGGCATCACCAGCTCCGGCTGGAGCTAAGACATATGGCTCCGAGCCAGAACCTGGTAAATTCCAAATCTAGATCTACTCCACGGAGCTGCCGCCGGTAGCCACGGTAATCAAACCGAAGGACGTCATCATGGCATTGCATGTGCAAATCCGTCAGGCTGAGCCTTGCCGGATTCGAGGTGCGGCTGGGGAGGTGGACCCGGAGCATTGCTCCGACCGCTGTACGGACTACGTTGAAATGACGTGGTGTTTTGAGCATCGACAGAAACAAGCTAGAGGCGCTCCGGCAGCCACCCGACTACTGTGTCCGTGTCCTCGACCACTCCGGGCCGGGCTGCTTTGTAGCGCCGGAATGAACGCCTCAATCAGGTAGCAGGACCTTAACAATTACTTCGGCAGCTTGTACAGCAAGTGCTCTCGTCGGAACTCCAGATGAATCCCTCTCAGTGACGGGGAAAATGTCCTTGTACACCGCACACTGAGCATCCGGCTGTGTCTTGTCACTCCACTTGTGTACAGATAGCTCGCGCCGCTGATCGTCGTCGCACGGAACGCACATGAGAAGACAAGGCCCCGCAGCCAGCCAGCTCGGACAGTCGCCCGAATGGCGCACAAACTCGCCGATGACAGCGCGGGACGTGGTGAGCAAAGTCGCACGGCTCACATCCCAGGTGGCTATCTGCCATGGGAATTGCTTACTGCAGGTAGGTATTGGGACTCCTCGGGCAGCATGCCAGTGACGAGGGCGCTCGGTAGACGTCTCCTGCCCTCTTTCTCCGCCGGCAGTCGACGTACATGTTTGCCTCCGGCCTCTAACCTGCAAGTCTGAAGCTCACATGGCAATCTTCTCGCCAGTGTTGACGAACACGAGAAGACGCTCTAATGCAGTCAAGGAGAGCAGTACCTGACTTGAACCAGGGGGTCACGTTCCACGCGCCGTTGAAGTCGGCTTGGGGATCTGTGTCATGCTCTGGGTGGCAGTCAAAGTAAACAAGTTCCTCATTTCTCCACCGATAGGGCCAGCTGCAACATTTGCTCACATAGACAATGGCGGAGTTCGGAGCCACGCGCTGCATTCCATCAAGAGCTACCCCTTCTCCAGCAATCCTGGATGCAGAGGAACGCTGACCTGAACTCAAGGCTTACTACTTCGTACATGAGCATTCGAGATGGAAAACTTCTTCTTGCAGGACACCCTCGAGTCAAGGCAGTTCAATTCATCCACATATATACATGCCGGTCCTGTCCTTGTCTTCGCCGCAACACACGCCCAAAACGCCACGTATACCAAACACAGACCTAGCAGCAAAAACAAGATCCAGGTTTCCAGTAAGTCAACCACACCGATCCAACGCTTGGCGCTAAAAGTGAATGCGTCCCATGCCATAGTCCCTGTCCGAGCCCCAGGCTGTAGGACAGCCACCAATATAGAAAAGCGCAAATTGAGGTATCATTCCCGGTCCCTACTTCCGTCCCCAGCCGTTCTGTAGAGTGGGCCAGAAACCAGTTCCGTGAGAAGAAAGAAGAGAGAAAAAGACGCAAGGGAAACAGATTTGAAAGCCATGGAATAACGTCCACGCCTTGTGTGTAAACGAAAGCAACAGTTTCGCTGTTCCTCTCAATAGCTGATGTTCGCCGGATTATTTCCCCGGTCTAGTTTTGCTGCGCCGCTCCTTTTGCTCTCCTTTTTGTAGTTCGTCTTCGCCGATTCGTCTCCCATCTCGTTGTAGACTTGTCGCGGGAGCCCTCAGCCCATCTTCACATCGCCATGTGATTCCGTCTGGGTAATCATCATCGGCGCTAGGTCTTCCTTGGACGACCGCCTCTTCTTGCCCATGCGCTCGCACCAGTCCTCGGCGCTAACAATGGTGCCGTCAACAACGCCGCTAATCTGCGTCACCATGTCGAGGCCCTCTTTGGCAAGAACGAGCACCTTTTGCGCGCCTTCACGAATGGCCGACTCGCTGTCGTTGTCCGTGCCCTGCGCGGTGCTGGACATGGTGGCGACGCGGAAGCGCTGGGGAAGGCTGGTGAGGTGTCGGCGTACGAGTACCCGGGCGTTCTCGGGCAGGGCGCCGCCGGCGTACGTGGAAACGGTGTTTATTGAGTCCTGCAGCGTCTTGAGAACGTCGCCCTTGAGCGTGTTGATCTTGTTGGCAAGTTCAGCCCGCGACTGTTCCGACGTTCTTTCGGATGCTTCGCCATTAGCGACGCCGGCTTCATTGGTCTCTGACGCTCCTTCGTGCTGTTCACCCTCTGGATTGGCCTTTTCGTACTCCTCCAGAGCCGTCTTAAGGTTCCCAATTACGCGCCCCATGTGGTCGTTGGACCACCGCAGCCATCGTAAGCAGTACTTCAGGCTGCGCAGGCTCTCGGCGCTCATAGCGACGCTCAGGCCAGACGTGGACATGATGAGCCGAGACTGCCATGGGGTAACCAAGGGAGTTGAGCGCGGAGGGTTCTGTGGCCCAGCCGTCTCTGTGTAGGCGGGAGACCGCATTTCGTCATACGCCGGCAGAGTGTCCACGGTGCTTGTTGTAGACAGCCGCCGAAGAGTCCTGGGGGTCGAAGGCGACGAATCGACGACTTCATCAGACATATTTCCCAAGGCCCTGGCCTGGTCCATAGCGCTCTGGCTCGTAGCGCCACCGTCATTGCCGACCTTTCGCCGCTTCTTTGAGCCACTCTGCTCAGAATCCGAGGGAGCGGCGCGTCGGCCGGCACCGAGGAACCACCTAACACCGCCCTCGACGCCGGTTACGCGACCGACAGAGTTGACGGTGTTGGCGATGGGGGTCAGATAGCCCTCGACGTACTCGGCGCCCGACTTGAAGCGTGGCGAAAAGTTCTTGGCTCCTCCATAGGCGGAGCTGGCGCCGCCGATGGTGCTTGCAACGAGGGGGTGCGAGGTGGTGAGGAGAGAGAGGAGAGGCTCTGATTGGGGAGTTGTTTGCTGCCGTGACGGCGGCGTGGAGTGCGCGCCTAGAGTTCGCGGGCTCATAGGAGGGAGGGAGCCGGTGTCTGGAGGGGAGGACACAAAGTCTGCGAGGTCTCAAGTCAGTCGAGCACACGCGGACAGGTTCGTCGGAGCCTAGACACCTACCTGCTCTCAGATCGCCCAGCGCCTCAGCCGCCAAACGCACGTCCGGGTCGTCGAGGTTCAGGGTATTGTTGGGGCCGCCGTCGCGTTCGGGCGTCGCGGTGCTGGCGACACTGCTGCGATCGAAGTCCATGGTCGCGGGGCTGTCAGCGCGCTGGACGGGAGGCTGGGGCTGGCGATAGGCCATTGGGCCGTTGAGGGCGGTCCAATGCGGCGGCGGCGGCGGCGGCAGATGCGGCGGCTGGTCGAGCATCACGTCGCCGGTCAGGGTGCTGAGCGAGGGCAGGATCCGGTCGCGATCATGGCTGTTGAGCGGAGGGAGCCTGGTGGGGAGCGAGTCGAGGTCGGGGGGAGGCGAGAACTGCATCGAAGCAGCGTCGGCTTGGAGGCAGCCGTCTAGTGAGGGCTGCTGGTGCGTGGAGTGGTTGTTGAAGTCGGGAGGGAGAGGGAGAGGGAAGGGGTCCAGCGTCTGACGGATCTGCGAGGGCTGGACGGGGGCGGGAGGAAGAGGCCGGGGCGGAGCGGGAGACGAGGGTCGCTGTGCCGGCGCGGCTGAAGCTGGCGCGGGCCGCAGTGGGAGCAGTGAGGTTGCTTCTGTCAATGCTGTTGCTTCTGCTGGACGAGAAAGTGGTGGGTGGCGGTCCGGCTGGGGAAAAGGCAGTCGACAGTTTCACGATGGGCCGTCGGGGCGAACATGTGATTGCACGCCATCGATTCGTCCAATGTTGGCGATAAGTTTCAGCGGGTCCCACCCAGTGACAGCAGCGCCTGTACCTGTAACTAACTTGCACTCGCGGCTGCTTGCCCCGTTCTGTTCTTATCTTCTCTCCAGCTCAGGCACGGGCGCCTAATCAGTGCCGTCTATCTGTCCGTGCCCTTCGGACGACGATGGCCTCTCCCGATTGTGCGCCGTGTCTTGCGGTGAAGAGCAAAGCCCGTTTCACGAGGGGAGCGTCAACCAACGAGACAAGGCCGCGCCAAGTACCTACTATCTTTGCGCCGACTTTGTTGGGGCAGCACGCCCGAGAGGGAGTGGTCAGCAGGCGCCGCAGTACGTAACCTAAACCGCAATGCCCTGTGCGTCCCCTGCCGAGCCTGGGCGGGATCCCCGTCGCAGTGCGGGACGGCGAGGACGCTATGGCGAGCCGTAAGAGCACCTACAGAGGGCGTCAATCGGGCCGCAAAGGCAAGGTAGGCTCCGCTGTCAGGAGCGTCGTCGAGTTGACGCTCAGCGGAGGCATTCGCTTAGGTATACACGACTCCCGCCTCCCCATCTCCTCGGCCGCCCTTGTCTGTTCCTCCGAGCCTCCAGCGGCGCAATCCTCCTGTTCTCGTGATCACTAGTAAACGAGTGCTAACCACAGCGCAGAAACCCAACATGCCGCTGCTCTGCGTGCATTCAGCCGCTTGGGGGCTAGGGCCAAGCACGTGTTAGTGACGCTGTTCGATGGGTGGAGCAATCACATGCGACGGGCCTCACAGTTGCCAGAAAGGGAGAAAGGCTAGCGGAGGCTAGCGGGCCAGTCCGTACCTGTACTGTACCTTACAATAGCTCCCACACGGGGGAGCACTAGACGGGCTAACAGAACGACAATAACTGCCGTCCTCTCACTGGTGGGTGCTGTGCCCCAACATCTATCAACTGTGAAGGTGGTTTCGGACATCGCATTGTCCCGACAATGCGGCGTGGATCATCCTCGCTTGAACGTGTCAAAGCTACAGTCCAGATCGCTGATTCGCAGCTGCGCTGGAACATCACAATACTCGTGTGAGCCGTGCTCGCAAGACCCCGTGCCAAGTCTTTTGACAGGCGATTCGCTATCAGGGAAACCGGCATCCCATGTCAGATGGGAGCTACTTGCTTGTCGCGAAACTCTCTGCCCCCACGAAGCCTCCTCACTGTTTGCCGAAGCCGCCTGGCGTGGGGACCGCCGTCGATCCTCTACTGTACGCCGTGGCGCCCCGAATGTTCGTGTAATCCAACCACAGACGCCCGGCGTTGGAGAAGGGTTCGTCCTCCTGGCAGGGCGCGCTGAAGTAAATGGCGCGTCTGTACGAATGGATAGAGACCCTGGCCCTTCGTCTGACCATAACCCTGACTGCCTAATACTCCTGGCAGACTCTACGTTCTGCGGCCAGCTTCGGGCGGCTCGTGGTTGGCTGCACTCGCCAGGTTTCCCCAGAAAGCCCACGCAGGGTCCAGCCGTGGAGAGCTTTGGCGGAACTGCTATTTTAGACTAAACGGGAGCGCGCGCCAAGCAACAAGGTTGCGAATTTCTGTTGAGCTCTGGCTCGAAAGGACTGCCCGATTCGGTGTACTCCGTACATACGAGTAAGACTCGTACTTGACCAAAGTACGCGTACCTCCTCGTACATGACATCGTCACATGATAATGGGAAGCTGGATGGATGCAGTTGACAAGAGGGACGAGCACAAGGAGGTCGGCCAGTGGCGGCCGACATGCCCATGGCCAGCAAGTCCCCGGATTCGTTATGCAGGAAATGCCCCGAGAGGTGATCGTCTGTCGGACAGACAGCGGCAAGACATGTGCCATGTCGCGACAAGCGATGCGACCCTCCCACCGCCAAGACGAAGCCGAGACAGTGTGTCGGCGGCGCGCCACGGATGCCAAAGTCCGTCCCGTCCCATGCACACGCAGGGCACGAGCACAGCGAGGACAAAAGCAGACAAGACGTCAAATGCCAAACGTCAAACATCATACGGAAATGTGCGGCTCCTCTGACGCCGCCCAAGCCACAGATGAATAGTACTCGGGCAGCTCTTATGGAACCATTAGGTGTGATCCTTCCTTCTCCGCGCCTCGAAATCGCAAAGTCCAACCACGGCGCCGCGGCTGGGGTGACAAAATGCCACCCCGAGTGCGGGCTAGAGGATGGGCTGCACTGTCTAATGGACGCGTTGGTAGGAGAAGAGAAGGGGAAGCTGGGTTTCGCTGGCGATTTTTTTTCTTTACAAGTGCTCCGGGAGGGTCTGGCACGTGATGCGCGCTTTGGGGTGGGACCTGCTTGCAATTGGGCCGGGGTTCTGCCGCGCCGGTGATGATGCGGCGGTCGAGGCAGCTCGGTTGAAGCCAAATCTCCAGATCGCCAGGCAGCATCTCCTCGCCGTACTCGCCAGCGTTTGGTTTGCCATGCGTCTTCTGTGATTCCACAGCCGTACCCTCCCTTCCACCGCAAGAGGAGCGTCCACCATCCCGACCGTGCATGAAGCGAGCCTTGCCCGCGCTCCGCATCTTTCCTGGCCGCTGCGCCAGTTGACGACGTCGCTCCTCCTTGCTGCCCCTCGATCCCCCCGTGGCCCGACGCCCGTCCTCACACCATGGCGTCTGCGCTCTTCTTCCTAGACCTCAAGGGCAAGGTAATGCCTAGCTCCTCAAGCTGTCAGAGAGGCCTTTTTGTGAGGATCCGTGGGCTGACTTGACTGCTCGCCCAGACCCTCCTTGCCCGCAACTATAGGGGTGACATTCCCATGTCCGCCGTCGAAATGTTCCCCGTTCTCCTGTCCGAAGCCGAAGAAGAATCATCAGCCGTGCCGCCGTGCTTCTCGCACGAGGGTATCAACGTGCGTTGCCACCACCAATTCTCGAGCCGAAGCTCTCAGGCGCGCTGACCGTCTCCGCTGACACCGGAATAGTACCTTTACATCCGCCACAACAACCTCTACCTCCTTGCCCTCACCAAGCGCAACACAAACGCCGCCGAGATCCTCCTCTTCCTCCACAAAGTCGTCGAAGTCTTTACCGAATACTTCAAGGCCCTCGAGGAGGAGTCTATCCGCGACAATTTCGTCATCATTTACGAGCTCCTCGACGAGATGATGGACTTTGGCTACCCCCAGACCACCGAGACCAAGATCCTGCAAGAGTACATCACCCAAGAGTCCCACAAGCTCGAGATCCAAGCCCGCCCGCCCATCGCCGTCACAAACGCCGTCTCTTGGCGCTCCGAGGGCATCCGCTACCGCAAGAACGAGGTCTTCCTCGACGTCGTTGAGAGCCTCAACCTGCTCGTCAGCTCCAACGGCAATGTCCTGCGCAGTGAGATTCTCGGCGCCATCAAGATGAAGTGCTACCTGAGCGGTATGCCTGAGCTGCGGCTGGGGCTCAACGATAAGGTCATGTTTGAGACGACGGGCCGCACCACGCGCGGCAAGGCCATCGAGATGGAGGACGTCAAGTTCCACCAGTGCGTCCGCCTTTCGCGCTTCGAAAACGATCGCACAATCTCCTTTATTCCCCCCGACGGAGAGTTCGAGCTTATGTCCTACCGCCTCAACACCCAGGTCAAGCCCCTGATTTGGGTCGAGTGCGTGGTCGAGTCGCACTCGGGCTCCCGCATCGAGTACATGCTCAAGGCGCGGGCCCAGTTCAAGCGACGCAGCACCGCAAACAACGTCGAGATCATCGTCCCCGTTCCCGACGACGCCGACTCGCCCCGCTTCCGCACCAACGTCGGCTCTGTCCACTACGCCCCCGAGCAGAGCGCCATCGTCTGGAAGATCAAGCAATTTGGCGGGCAGAAGGAGTTTTTGATGCGCGCCGAGCTGGGCCTACCTAGCGTTCGGGGCGATGACGAGGCCGGCGGTGGCATGATGGGTGGCTTCGGCGGTAGCATGGGCGGCGTTGGCAGCATGGGCAAGGGCGCCAAGCGACCCATCCAGGTCAAGTTTGAGATTCCCTACTTTACGACGAGCGGTATCCAGGTGCGGTACCTCAAGATCACAGAGCCAAAGGTAAGCGTTTGCTGGACACGTTCCCCAAGAGCTCGATAACAGAAGCTGACTCCATGACTCCCGCAGCTGCAATACCCCTCGTTGCCGTGGGTCCGCTACATTACACAGTCTGGCGATATTGCTGTTCGGCTACCAGACGTCGTTTGAAGCTCGGGGCCAACAACGTGACACGTATAAGCATGCCGATGCATTTCATGCCTCGACTAAAGTTATCCGCCCTATAGAGGGACCGAAGAGATGATGGCACGGCCGTCGACCAGCCACAGGCTCAAGATGGCATCCTCAAGGGTCGGTCACCGAGCACACGGAGGAGTCACACGCGATGAGAGAATTGTTGGGAGTCGTGGGAGTATCTCGGGAAGACTACGCATATGGACGAAAGATATAAATTGAGGGCTTCATAGAGCGATTGTGTGTCGATTCAAAAGAGACAAGGGGGGCCAAAAGACCAATACATCAAAAAATGTCAAACTATATACACGTGTTCCCGTCCATGGTAGTAGAGCCAGTGCAATGCACATGCCACCTGAATCCTCATTCAACATAGGCAGCGCCGCCACTGTTCGTCTAGACATGCATGGTCCCCAGCCAGCTGTTCCAACCTTGCAGAAGCGTCATCGCGGAAGCTTCAAAGCCAAGATATAAGCACATGCACAGGGAACCGAGCTGGCTTGGCTTTCAAGCGCAACAAGGAAAGATGAAACAAAAATACGAAGCCGAACGAGGACGACGCTGCCGAGATGTAGCCAACAATTTGCTCAACCATTCTTTTTTGCAGATATCCAGCCTTGGCTGTGCCAAAGTCACAACCAGAGAGTTGCGAAACGAGGAGGGGGTACGGCGAGAGGGTATAATGTCATCACCGCCTCGAGGAGGAAGTTGAGGAGTGCTCCTTAACAATGATGTCCTTCCACTCGAAGCTGTAGATGCGTTCGTCGGTGGAGCCGGCGACGTTTTGCGGGTCGTTGAACACGGCCACGTAGAAGCCGCGAGGCTCGTCGTCGGTGGCTCTCATATCTGTTGGCAGTCAGCCACCGTCAGAGACAGCAACTTTGCGCCCGCCGTCTCAAATACGGCGGTAGCGGAAGCCTCCACAAGAGAAGGCGAATCAAACCGATATGAGGCGAGGCATACATCTCTGCGGCTCGTGGTTGTTTATCCAGAACCGGTCCCGCCAACGGCCGCGATGCCCGTTGCGCCCCAGGAAGACCTCATCCGCCGGCCGGCCCGCCTCGCTAAACGCCATGAGGCCCAGCACAATGGGCAGCTCGCCACCAAGCCCGCGCGACGAGATGCTTGTGTCTGGGTTGCGGAAGGTCTTGGGCACCAGGCTGGGGATCCAACTCGGGTCCCGGCCAGCGACGTACCTGACAGGGAAGCCGCCTGGCGGCATGTTGCCATCTGCCCATGTGGCCTGCGACACGCCTCTGAGCTCCGAGTTGGACGGCGGGTGGAAGAAGCGCAGCGCGTGCATCGCCTCTTTGCCGTCGATGATGGTCATGGGGTCCCCCGGCATCAGCACGATGGGGAGCTGAGGCCCGCACGAGAAGACGCCAAAGTCGCTGTAGCACTTCACTGTCACTGGATCCGGCGCCGGCGTAAAGCAATAGCCCGGCTGGCATAGCCCTGACCGGTACCATTGATAACCTCGAGCCTCCGTGACCTGGCCGCCCTGATACCTCATCACCCGACTGGCGTGCTCATTGGTGTATCCATAGCAGTCCCGCGGCGGTAGCGTGTTGTACCACTCGTCTCTGTTGAAGTCGTTCAGTCCTTCGCTGTTGTAGAAATCGAGCTCATTCACCACAAACAGGAAGCTGAGTGGCGGCCTGCTGGACGCGGAGACGGTGTTGACCTTGGTGGACTTGTGCTGCTTTTCCGACGGCTTTTTCGACCGGCCCGAGCCTCTCTGCATCTGAATACTGAATCAGCATTACCTTACCCAGACGTCGACGGGCTTGTGCGGAACCACTCACGTACTGCTCCATCAGGCTCGACGTTGTGTTGTATTGCATTTGCTTGAAAGGTTCCGAAAGAAAGCCCGAGGCGGCGTAGCAGTCGGACAACCTTCAACGGCGGTGATACAAGCAGTCTTATAGCGAGGAAACCAAGCTACAAATTATGCCATGGCCGCTCACTACCGCTTCCAAGTGTCGCGCGGTAGCCAGAGGTATCGATGCCCAAATAGCCGAGTATCGAAAAACGCCGGTGAGCTTAGGCCGTCATGTTGTGCGCCAGCAACCAAGGGCCCGGTATACAGGATGCGGCTTCATTAATAGTTGATGAAGCGCGGCTCGCGATGCATAAACGCGGATCAGCCATGGTTGCGGCTGATGGGACCCTTTGGGATGGCAACGGATGGTGCTGGTGTCGGCATACATGAACGAGGGAGTCTCGTGAGCAGCCACTTCGCACCGGCGACAGAAAAGTACCGTCAACCTCATAAGGGCACCGCCTCCCCATAATTGGTGAATTGCAACTCGGGAACGAAATCTTCAGTTTTCCTCCGTAGACTCGCCGTTTACCACCATGACTTCGCGGCTGCAAAGCGTGCTGCCTCGACTCGAGCCTGCCAGTCGTGGGGCTGCAACGGGACGATGCTGTTCTGGCGTCAATGGACGCCGATATTCCAGAAGTTCCTTGCTTGCCGCCGGGCTTTCGTGTATCCCTGTCCTGCACTCATCGACAGTATGCAGCCGAACGCTCGGAACGGTATCGGTGATAGACAGCAGCCCGGTTGGGCCGTGGGGGTGAGGAGTGTCTCATCGAAAGCATAACTTCGCCAACCCGCCGTCGTCGTGGACCAATCGATCGCGGCGTCCCATCCGGGGTGAAGGCTCGAGTGCTGCCGCTAGTCGCGGCTGCGTCCGCAACCACCTTGCAGGGTCTGCTCGTAGGTGGTCCAGAGTCGTCAGCCATACGGCTCGAGTTGGGGGTGCTGGCACCGGCAGAAAGTGGAGATTGATCGTTGGATGGCGCCTTGACTAATATGGAGAATCGGAGTATCTTGAGGGCAGCGGTCGCGTCCTGGGTAGCGGGTCGAGCAAGCAGACTATAGAACAGGAAGTTATCAAACAGAATTGTTGCTGAACTTGGCGAGCTGTGCGACGTACGAATTGCCAGAAAGGTGTGCCGCCGTGATGAATGGGCGTTGAAGAACCCTCAGGGCCTTCCGTCGACCAGTCGGCGGCGCCCCAGCCGCAGTTCCTTCGCCTGTCGTCTGCACACAACCGGCTTATTTCCTGACTGATCAACACGAGTAGTGTTTGACAGGAGCGGCCCATTTCCAGATCCAAAGGCTCGGCTGAAGGCCCAACGATGAAGAACGGCGGTGGAGGGGCAAGAGGGGTTACACTGAGGAGCTGAACGCCGCAATGATAGCCCGTCTGGCCGATTTGAACTGGACCAGTGTTGGAAAAGAAGGGCCTTTTCATCGGGAGCCATGTCAAGATTGTCGTTGTCCATGAAATAACACCTAATCCCAGCCAATGGTCCGATCATTTCGGCCCACGTCGACTGTACGCCGTCAGACGCATACTGTTGGCCTGGCAGCTGCCAGCTCCATAAGCTGTGCTGCTATGCCCGCCGGAGAATAATCTGCTCGGTTTGTCCTGTTACACGGACACTGAATCCCGCAGCCACCAACAGGATGTCGGTGTGGCCGAGTCCAAGATCCAGTCACGCCTTCCCTCTTGGCGATGGCCCACGGCTCGAAGATTCCTCTGAGATCACATTTGTTGACGGCGTTCGAACGAAAACATCGTGTAAGATTAGGCCATTGGAAGATGCCAGTCGAAGGGGAAACCCTCCAGAAATAGTGTTCCGATGGACACGGAGAGAGGCCGGGCCCCTCGATCATCCGGTCAATTGTTCGTTACCCCTTGGGGAATGTATCATTCAAGAGCAGGACGTTTAACGTTGCATGTATCACCGTGATGCAATAACACCAGTGCCTTCATGCCCGTTGTCATGGCCAAGGGGCAGCGGACGAGTGACTTGCCAGTCCTCCTTCTGGTAAACGGGATGGAGCAAGGGATGGTGCTCAGCTATAATATTTGTAATATGAATCACATCCTGTATGGCCAAGCAGCTTGCTATGGGTGTCCCGCCGCGACTCTGGGTGGCGGTGGCGGCGGATGCCAAACTCAATTGGCAATTCGAGTCTGACTGGACGACGCCGGTAATGCAGAGTCTATCAATAAGTTTTTCCAATACAAATTGTCATGTTGATATCCTTCGGGCAGCTGAAGTCGATCCCATTTCTGGCGTGGCGAGCGACATCTGTCTTGAGATGCCATACGAAGACGTTAGTTTGTTCGCTTCGTCCTCTTGGAAGATGCCGCTGTGTCATCCGACATATGGTCTGCAGCGGCCTCCAGACACGCTTTGGCTTCCTGCAAAAGCTTCTTTTCCCCGAGCCTAACCTGCACCGCCATTCTTTGCCGCGGGCTGAGGTCCTGCTGGAGGCAGTTAGAGTCCTCTGAGATGGGAGATGAATAGCGCATTTCGATGGCCATGATGGAGTCGGTCAAAATGCCATTTTGAAGGTCGTCTCGTTTTCGTTTATCGGGAATGAGGCCTGCATCAACCTTCTGCAGGGCCTTGAGGAACATCTTCAGCTGTTCCTGCAGGTCTGCTGGAATCTGGGCCATTGGCGCCGGGCCAGCGAAAGTCCCATCCGAGTTTGGTTCTCCAGACTCCCGCTCCAGGACAAAGGTATCTTCCAAGTCGTCCTCTCCGATTCGTTCCCGCTTTCCAAGGTTAGCCGTCCTGGCCACTCAGTAGCATGCATCGAGGCCACTCACCGCCTTTTCTATGGCGACCGGGGAGAGTCGCAGACGAGACGTTATCGCGCCCTCAACGATGCTCCAAGGGATTTCGACGACATCGTAACGCGAGTGTTTCTCTGTGACGTAACCGTAACGTCGAAGCAGCTCGGAGTTTGGGTGAGGTCCGTAGTAATTGAGAATCTCCTCACCAGCCTTGATGGGTCGTAAAGATGTAACTGTGAGACTCTCGTCCTCATGGTTTACGTGTGCCTGCGATTGGTCAGCTATCACCCGAGGCAAAGCGTACGAATACGTACGTTGAACTCGGCGTCAGCATTCAATATGTCAGCCATTGGCACCATTCCCATCAACGATTTGCCCTCGCGGTCTTCAACCCACCCGTCCTCGTCGTTCTCTTCCTCCGGATCGTTCTCGAGGTCGAAAGCGTACGCCATAATGGTGCTTCCCATCCTGTGGGCCAATTGAATGAGGCCCTCATCGCCGTAGTGGCCACTGGATGGGAACACGTCCGGGTTGCTGCGGATTGCTGGCAGCAACTTGGCCCGGAACATGGCCTCTGCGTCAGCCTTGCCAATGCGGTTGAGCAGGGGACTGCCCCGGAGAACACTGAGCTCGTCAAGAGACCAGAACATTGGCGTATCGAACGTCTCAGGGAGAACGTCCAGATACGGTTTCCACGCAGATGACTCGCCGCCGAGATGCTCGTACATTAGGATCAAGATGAGGGCGCTCCACGAGTCCAGCTCCTGCTCGTCATCTTCATCGCCCTGGCTCTCGAATAGATGGGGAAGCTGCTCGCGCAGCTTTGTAGTTTGGACATTTATGATGGCCCTTCGCGGTATGGTAAACAGAGTGACGTCTGCCGGGATGTCCCGAGTAGCGACTTGCAGTGAAGGCCGTCAGTGCTAGCCAGCGAAAAGGACCTATCCGCCGTCAACATACCAATGCCACGTCCCGCATTGCGGGATCGCAGATCCAAAATCTCAATCGAGTCGGAAAAAGTAGCGCCGGGAAGGCTCTTGAACCATTGCATGAACCTGCCCGTGCGGTCGTTGAAGCTTGATGCCGCCATGTTGCACAAAGGCTGGGGTGTCTCCGAGTCTGGCAGCTTCCAGCCAGATTGCGAGGCTGGGAGAAATGCTTGGCTTCGCTACGTAGAAGATGAGACAATGCCTGTAGTGTTTGAATGAAAATACGTGGATTGAGGACAAAGAATGAGGCTGACGGTTTTGCTTGTCAAGGAGAGGAAT